>ML093568.1:174151-250119 GCA_003697995.1 Taxidea taxus jeffersonii
TAGACACTTAACGACTGAAATTTTTTTCTTAATCTTAGTAACCTAGTCAGTGAAGAAACTCAGTAATATAAAGAAATACAAATAAGGCAGAAAATTTCTCATTGTCCACATTTAGGAACAACCACTGTTATCATTTGGACCGAGCATTTCCTGTCTTTAAAATGCAAATATGTACACATTGGTTAAAACAACAGCATTATCCTTTTAAACCCGCTTATTTTCCCTTGGGAAAATATGGCAAATGTGTCTCTGTAAATTCTTAAGCTGGCAGTACTTAATTTTGGAAAGGTGAATCCATAGGACACCCAGTTTAATTATATGGACTCACTTGGAAGTTCTCCATTAGTAGGAGATACATTTGCCTGAAGTCTGTGTCAATTGCCTGAAGATAGATGTGTCAAAAAGGGATAGGCTGATCATTTTGGATGTTTTCCAGGGTCATACAAGCATAACAAGCCTCTATTAGAACTGTTAAGAAGCCTTTGAAACAAGGAAAGATCCGATCACATAAGCCGTGGCTCCTCCTGGACAGCTGGCTCACTGATTTCCAACAAGAGCCGATTCTGCTGTGCCCAGCTCCTGGCATCTGGGCCAGAGGTACACAGGGATTACAGTGTTTGTATATGTCTAGCCATCAGCTGGGCTTGTTTTATAAAATGATACCAAGCCCTGTGTCATGCCATTCCATCTGTCTATTTTTTAAAGATAAATATACAACTGGTACAGGACAGATCCTGTTACAATAAACCCAGTGGCAGAAATAAACTCTTTCTTAATATGGATATTCCTGTAGAGTGAGGGGTGAAAGTAGAAGGAAACTCTCCCCAGGGGATTGGTGGATACTTGGACCCATTCTTCACCAGAAGAGGAAAACTCTCCTCCTCCCCCGTTCTCATACTCTAGGGTTCAACAGGGAAGAATATTTACTTTTGATTTATACAGAATACAACAAGAACACATTTCTTGTTATAACTGTGCTGTTTTGTTGACTCATTGAGTATTTATTGAATTCTGATGTTCTAGTATGGTAACATGGAATTATTGAGAGGAGACAAAGCAATTGAGAAGGAGGGTAGAGACAGGCAAATTTGGCTGAACCCAGATGGGTTCTGGAATAGAATAGAACTAGTTAAAATCCTTAGACTGGGGTTGACTCTGGTGCGAGGGAGAGGTCAGGGAGATGGTGACAAAGGGGAAGTAGAGTGTGGATGCTGAGTGGTTATGAGTACTACATCTCTTCCTCTTGTCTGATCTGTATGTATGTACACACACCTTTCTATACCTCTAAATCCAATATATAAACTTCCACTGTAGCTTTTACAGGTATAATCACAAAGGTCCTTCCCTCCCCAAGGCCAGACTCTGTAAAGTCCTGTTGACCTACTGCACCTATAGGCAATGTCTGTCTCAGAACACCGTCTACTGGTGATGTTCCTGCCTCTGGTTCCATTTCCATTCAGCCTCTGTGTCAGTGGTCAGTCTCATTGTTCAGGTTTCCCCCAGGACCATGTTTTGCCCTGTCCTTTCCCACTGTATAGCTGTAAATCCCATTCCATAGGTCATCAATTGTGTGGATCATGGGGTAGATGATTAGATAAGTTATAGCAGTGATTGCTCTAGGCATGATTTGTCTTAGAAGTGTGATTCCTGATCAGATCTTACTGCCCCTGGTTCTGTCCATTGGGAGGATTGCCTTGGTGAGCTACCATGTATATGTCAGGGCTGTCTCAGAGGAGGGACTGCATTACTCTTAGGCCATTTTAGTCTGACTTCACTGGTCTTGGTATCCTGGTTACTCTGTTGGTCGGTATTGTCGGAGTGGTAGAGGCTCCCCACTGGTCTGGTTTGCCATCTACTGGATTTCTCGTCCATGGCCTTGTGATTGATGAACATGTGTGTGTGTGCACACCATAAACTGCCAAATAATTTGATTGACCTCCTCCTGACCCCACGTTTTAATCTGTGTATCCTGTGGCTTAAAAATCAGTAGAAGAGCTATTGTTAGGTTTGATCACATACTGCTTATATTTTAACCTCATACCTGGAAACTTGGGTTGGATTTTTTTTTTTCTTCTTCTTCCAAGGAGAGACACGGGAAGTGGACAGCCTAGACAGAGAAGAGTCAGCATTAATGAGGACACGGAAGCATGAAAATTTATTTCATGTTGAGGAGGCTGGTATGGCTGGAGATCAGGGGAGGAGAAGCAGAAGACAAGCTGAAGATCTGGATTGGAGCCAGCAAGTGCTAAACCTGGTAGCTCATACTGAGGAGTCTAGTCTTCGTTCTCCCTGCAAAGCCACTGGAAGCCTTTAAAAATAATAATAATAATAATCATTATTATTATTATTAAAGAAAGAGGCCCAATTACAGATATCTGTGTTTTAAAAGTAATACATGCCAGGTTTTAAGGAGAATACCTGTTTACCCTGGGTATCTGTTCTGGTCACTTTTACTGTTTGTTAAAGGAGCCTGCCCCAGGAAGCCTCATTTTGTTTTTCGTACAGTAAAACCTAGTGCTATGAATTTTCCCTTTTGTGTACTATTTATTATACAGGGAACTAGGATAAAATATTTAACTTAATTCTGATACATTGTGTTTACTATAGAATACAGTCTGAAGCTTGGGAGTATGATTTTAGCAGGTATCTTTGGAATTTGTTGCACTACATTAGACAAATTAGATCCCATTCTTACTGTGTTCCGGGCTAGGGATTCAAAGATGAATAAGCCTGAGCTGCTGATAAGTTCATAGTAAGATCAACTGATACTAAAAATCCAAAAATGATTGTTTCAGCCTTACATACAGAGAGAGGACCACTGATTGAGCTTGGATGAAGAACTAGTAAAGGATCTAGGGTGATACCTGTACTGAGTCTATTTCAGTGTGTTACTGGGATTTTGTTTGTAGCTGCATATGAAATGAATACAATCCAATTACTCATTCATCATCAAATGTTTCTTTGGCTACCTTACTAGATGCAAGTACTGCATTAAGGCTGTGGGGATATGAGTGTAAGATTGCAGTCTTTGCTCCTAAGAATCTGATTGTTTCCATGGAGAGGCAGCCAGTCAGTAGAGAAGGGAGACATTTTGGTGACTACGAATGGCCTTGCAAAACTGGGAGTAAATAAATTTTTCTTAGTGAACCATTTTTGTTCAATATTCAGTGGAATCTTTTTGTGTATCAAGTGTGTGAGAGGAATCACCTTCTTAATAGTTCTAGAACTATGTGTTGAATGAATGAATGTATTTTTTGTGCAGGAATAGGTTTTCATAGATTGGTATTAATTTAAAAGAGCATTTGCATTATTTGCTGCTGGTTATCTGTTCATGGAGAGGATATTTCTTTCTTTCCTTTCCTTTTTTTTTTTTTTTTTAATTTCAATTGAAATTCCAGGAAGTAACAGTGTCTCAGGTTTCTGTCCAAGCACTTTTCTGAAGCCAATGGGTGGGTGTATGTTTAGATCCAAGAGAAACAAATCACAACCATGGATATGAACCTTTAAGTCTTCTCAAAATAAAAGCTTGAAAAAATATTTTTTATACTTTTCTTTTGCAAAGACCATCTTTTTCTAAAGAGGGATAAGATGAAGATAACATGCTAAACATACTGGATCTTCATCGTATTGTTCTCACCTTTCCTAGTAATTAAGCACAACTCACAGTGTTCCTTGAGAATTTTATTTCAAAGTTTATGAAGTGGTAGAATTGTATATGTGCTAAAGTTCAAACAACATTGTGCATCCCTATTTTAAAGAATGTAGGCATTTTGGGAGTCAAAGAACAAAAATACAGCATTAGATTTATGAAGGGAGGTAAAATGGCTATTCAGGAGCTTTCTATTTTGAGACATAAATTAGATATTTGAAAGTATCTTAGCTTAAATTTATTAAATAGGAATGCAGTGGGGGAAAGGTGAAGAGGCTTTGTTTATTGTTAAGGACTTGTAAACTCATACTTGATGGTGAATAAGTTTTTTCCGATTCCATTTTATCTAATGGCTTATTCTGTTCTATATACCTCTTTTTTTTGTTATTCAATTTAAATTGAATTTATTAACTTGTCTTCAAACCTTTTACACCTCCTGTAACTGTTTCAGGGAATGGCTTTGCTGTCTAAGTAACTGCTCTTTATCTTTGTTTTCTTTCTTTCTCCCTTAATTCTCATGTGTCACCAGAGTCTTACCATTGTCCTAATTGAATATTTCTTGAATTTATCCTCCCCATTCCACTGACACCTTCCGTATTCAGACATGGTAACTTGCATAAAGCTCAGCTCTCTCGTGGTCCATTTTTAATCTTGGTAGCCAAAGAAATGCCAGTCTCAACTTCAACAAAAAATTGACAAACCATTTACTTCTGTGCTCTCTTGAAAAACAAGTGATTTCATAAGAACCGCAAACAACATCTCTATCAATTTATAAATTTTTCTGATACCTTCTCATCACAGTATAGAGCAGCCTTCCCACTCTTCCTTAAACCAGCCTCTTTCCAAATCAGTTTTACCTTGAGTCTCTCCTGTGTTCTTTATGGATCTATTCTTCAGTAACTCAGCCCATTCCATAATAAATCAGTCAAATTGCTTTCAAAATTGAAACTACAATGGAAGAATACACTTTGGAAGAAGGGGAGATGGAGACTGTGACTATACATTTGTTAATATTTTATTTAAAAACAATACAGTTACCATGTCTTATCTGGATAAATATGTAATGCTCTGTCTGGTTTTCCTGCTTTTTTGTAGTTTTTATTTAATCTGTTGTTTAAAACTACTACCCTGACTACAGTATAAAGTTTTTTAGTTTTGTGCATAAAATCCTTTTAGCTTTTTATTTTTTATTTATTTTTTAAAGATTTTATTTATTTATTTGACAGACAAGAGATCACAAGTAGGCAGAGGCAGGCAGAGAGAGAGGAAGGGAAGCAGGCTCCCTGCTGAGCAGAGATTCCCAGTGCAGGGCTCAATCCCAGGACCCTGGGATCATGACCTGAGCCGAAGGCAGAGGCTTTAACCCACTGAGCCAGCCTGGCGCCCCCATAAAATCCTTCTATAATACCACTTTGCTTTTCAGGAGAAGCCCAAGTTTTATTTGTTTTTAATTTGAGGAAGCACACGTAGAGGGAGAGAAAGGGAGAGAGAATCTAAATCAGACTTCACACTGAGCTCAGTGCCCGACATGGAGCTTGATCCCACGACTGTGAGATCATGGCCTGAACCCAAACTAAGAGTCAGACGTTTAACCCACTGACCACCCAGGCTCCCTGCCCAAACTTTTTAATGTAGCCTTTACCTTATAAATTTCTTGCTGTTTAGACTTCAGCATACTAATCAGTTTTCCCTGCTCATCTGTCCAGTTTCTCTCCTCTCTAGACTTACATACATGTTGCCACTCCTATTCAACTTTTTGGGTCTCAATATAGATATAATTTCTGATGGGTAGCCATTCTTCTATGTCTCTTTCTTCTACTGAGTCTCCTCCCTGTATAATGTACCTGCTGAATAACCTCCCTTCTCCCCAGTTGACTATTTGCTTTTCTCCACCAGCAGGTTATAAGCTCCACAAAGGCAGTTATCACATCTGAGTTCACAATTGTCTGGCATCTAATAGGCTCTGAATAAGTATCTGCTGAGTGAAGAAATGATTCCTCAATGATCTGATTCTGGGCTTCTTGTCCTTCATCCTTAGCACTTACCTTGTCCCACAGAGCTAGTTTGTAGCCAGTGTTCCTGTGGTGCATTTGCCTGGCACTGAGGCTTCCTTCTGAATTATTTCCTCACTAAAAACACATAGGTGACTCTGTATCTGCCTGAGTGGGTAGATTCCATGTACCATGTTTAGTTTTTATAGTGCCTGAACTCTGTTCTTTTTCTGAGGACTTTAACTAGTTCTAGCCCCTTTTGATGTCCTGCTAGTCAAATAGTCCTCTAAAAAAAATTTTTTTTGAGGAAATTCTAGGTTCTAAGGTGTTTGGTTTTTTTCTCTGTTATGTCACCTAAATTTCAAGAATAGTCCCTTCTTGGAAATAAGGTAAAAAGTTAATAGTAACAAATGCTAGAATTAGGGTAATTTTCTCTCCATTCTGGGGTGATTCCCTAATCATCATTCCTTTCCTTGATTTCTGATCAAGATCCAAAATCTTGCAGCCTTTCCCAGTCTTCTGGGCCTGAAAGTTTGATATTACCTTTTGAGTATGCCATTTCTTTATCTACTATCTATTTAGATATCAACTTCTATGGATTTTTCCCTCTGAAATTTAATATCAGTCCTTTATTTGTCTTTACTATTACTGTTTGCACACCAGCCTGTTCTGCTACCCCAGCTTTATTGAGGTATAATTGACAAAATTGTAATATATTTAAAATGTACAAGCATGATGATTTGATATAAAGATACATTGTGAGACGGTTCTCACAATGCAGATTAAACATCCATGACCTCATGGTGACTTTTTTGTGGGGAGGGTCGAGAGAATGCTTAACATCTACTCTCAGCCAATTTCAAGTATACAATGCAGTCTTAATAGCTTTAGTCATCAGGCTATACATCAGATCCTCAGAACTTACTGCTGACAAAGTTAATACCATTTGACCAACATCTCCCCCATTTCTCCCACCCATGGGAGGGTTGGTTTTTTTTTTTTTTTTCCTTAAAGATTTTACTTATTAATTTGAGAGAGAGAGCGAGAGAGCACACTGAGCGGTGGGAGGAGCGGAGGGAGAGAGACACTCAGACTCTGTGCTGAGTGCAGAGCCCAGTGCAGGTCTGGATGTCAGTACCCCAACACCATGACCTACCTGCCTGAGTGGAAATCAAAAGTCAGATGCTTAACCAACTGAGCCACCCAGGCGCCCCCTGCAGGAGCTTTTTTTTATGTAGCCCTCCATTTAGACCATCCCTGCTTTTACTATCTATCCTTTCCGATCCAGGGTCCTCAGATTTATCTTACTTGAGCAACATTTAGTTGTCATCATCATACTTTGCCACAGTCTGATGTTCAGGGGTGTGGGATCTGTGCACGCTGCTGGTGAGGATGTCAAATACTGCAGCCACTTTGGAAAATGGTTTGGCATTTTCTGAAAACCTTAATATGGAACTTGATTCGTCTGGTTATCCTCCTCTTAGGTACGTGCCCAAGAGAAATGAAAGCCCATGTCCACACAAAAAGTTGTACACAGATGTTCACAGCCAGAAAGTAGCAACAACACAAATGCCCATCAGCTGATGAATGGATAAACAAAATGTGGCCAGTCATAAGATGTGGTGTGACTTGGGCGTGTGGAGGAATGAACTACTGATACAGGCTACAACAAGAATGAACCTTGAAAATATGCCGAGTGAAAAACCAGACACTAAAGGCCATTTATGGCAAGATTCCTTTTATGTAAAATGTCCAGAAAAGTGAAATTTATAGAGATGGAAAATAGATTAGTGCTTGTCTAAGGCTGAGAGTTTTAGGGAACAATAGCTAAAGGGTTTGAGGTGTTTTTTTTTTTTTAATATAATAAAATTCACTCAACCTGAAAGTCACCATTTAAAAAAATACAGTTCAGTGGTTTTATTATATTCAAATGTTCTGCAATGTCCTCATCATCTTGGAATGGTTTCATCTCCCCAAAAGAAACCCTGTATACCTAAAGCAGTTACTCCCCATCCCCCTTCCTCACATCACCTTCTGACCTGCTGTTCCATTTTACGTTCCTGATAGCAGCAATGTATGAGGGTTCTGATTTCTCCAATCGCCAATGATGATTGGCCATTTTTGCATCTTCTTTGGAGAAATATATATCCAAGTCTTTTGCCCCTTTTTAAATTGGTTTGTCATTTTGTTGAATTATAGGAATGCTTTGTACATTCTGTGTATGAGGTACCCTTATTGGGTTTGTGGGGTACAAGCACTTTCTTCCATTCTGTGGATTGTTGTTGGTTTTTTTTCTTGATAGTGTCCTTTGACTCCAAACATTTTTTTTTTAAAGATTTTATTTATTTATTTATTTATTTGACAGAGAGAGAGAGAGAGAAATAGGCAGAGAGGCAGGCAGAGAGAGAGAGGAGGAAGCGGGCTCCCTGCCGAGCAGAGAGCCCGATGCGGGGCTCAATCCCAGGACCCTGGGATCATGACCTGAGCCGAAGGCAGAGGCTTTAACCCACTGAGCCACCCAGGTGCCCCTCCAAACATTCTTAATCTTGGTGAAGTCTAGTTCATTTGTTCTTTTCTTGCTTGCATTTTAGGTCTTCTGTTTAAGAATGTGTTGCCAAATCCTCAGTCATGAAGATTTATACTCCTTTTCTTTAAAGAATTTTGTAGTTAAAGTATTTTAAGTCTTTGGTCCATTTTGAGTTGTTTTATATACTGTGGTGGAGGAGTTCAGAGTCATTCTTTTGTATGTGGACAGTCAGTTGTCCCAGTACCTTTCGTTGAAAAGGCTGTTCTTTCCCGTGGGCATGGCACCTTTGTTGAAATCAGACGAGATCAGGCGCGTTCAGGGTGGTATGGCCATAGACACCTTTGTTGAAATCAATTGGTTATAGATGTATGGGCTTGTTTCTGGACTCTAAAGTCTGTTCTGATCTGTATGTCTGTTCTTATGCCAGTACCACTGTGTTTTGATTACTCTAGTTTTGTAGTAAATTTTGAAGTCAGGAAGGGTGAATCCTTCCACTTTGTTCTTCTGTGTCATGATTAGTTCAGTTATCTGTGGTCTCTTGCAATTCCTTATGAATTTTAGCATTACCCTATTTCTGCACACACACACAAAGGCAATTAGAATTTTAGTAGAGATTACATTGAATCTGGCAATCAATTTGGGGATTATTGACATCTTGACAGTATTAAGTCTTTGAATGCATGGACATGGTTTATATATGTTGTCTTTGATTTTTTTTTAGGAGCAATATTTTATATTTTTCAGTTTACAAGTCTTATGTACTTGGTTAAATTTACTTCTTTGCATTTTTTTTGATGCCAGGTAGGATTATTTTTGGATTGTTTACATATAGAAATATAAGTGAATATGTATATTAATTTTCTATCTTGTAATTTTGCTGAACTCTTTTACTAGCTTTTTTTTTTTTAGTATATGTGCTGCCGAAGCGAGCACATTACTAGCTTTTTTTAAATTAAGATTTTTAATCTAACAGTCATGCTGTCTGCAAATAGAGATCATTTACTTTTTCCTTATCCCATTTGGATGCTTTTTATTTAATTTTCTTACCTAATTGCACTGGCTTTAAGCACAATGTTGAATTAGAGGTGGTGAGAAGGGACATCTCTCTTGTTCCTGATATCAGGGGGGAAAAGCTTTTACCCTTAAGTGTGAGGTACATTTTTGTAGGTGCCCTTTATCACATTGAGGAAGTTCCCTTTTATTCCTAGGTTGTTGAATGTCTTATCATGAAAGGATGTTGGATTTTTGTCAAATGCTTTTTCTGTTGAGAGAATCTTGCATTTTTCTTTCATGAACATGATTATTGACTGAATTTTGTGGGTTGAATCACACTGGTATTCCTGGAATAATTTCCACTTGGTCTTGGTATAAGTTCCTTTTAATATCTTGCTGAACTTAGTTTACCATATTTTGTGGAGGACTTTTGCTAACATATTCGTTAGGAATACTGGCTTGTAGTTTCCTTTTTCTGTGATGGCTTTGGTATCACGCCTCACAGAGTGAAGTAGGAAATTTGGGGTTTCTTTTTGGGTTGACGACAATGTTCTCAGATTGTGGTGATAGTTGCACGGCTGACTATGAGAATCCCTGAATTGTACACTTAAAGTGGGTGACTTGTATGGTAGCTCCATAAAGTTCTTACTAAAACAAAACAGAACAAAACCCCCAACAGACTTTAGGAGGGCTAGCCTGTCTTCTTTAGCTTCAAGTCCTTATCCTGGACTTCAAAGCCCTTTCCAAATAGTCTTTCCAAATAGCCTATTGCAGCACAGCCTCTGGCTTACCTTTGTATTTGACTGATTGAGTGATCATGGTAAGCCCACTGCCCCACTTACCATTCCTACTCCCCTCACATCTCCCAGAATGTCTTGTGCATCTTGCTGCTTCACCCTGAGGACTTTTTCCAGCTATCTTACCGTCCCTTTTTCCTATCAATGAGAATCTACCACTTCTTGTAAAGTTTTGTTTAAGTTTCTTCTTTTTACTGCTCTAGCCTGCAGTTACCCATTAGTCCCAAACCCACTATTAAGTGGGATAGAATATTTGAAATCAGAACTCTTCTGGGAAATCTGGGGTATGTGTTTGTAGTACCTGAGGACACATACTTTTTTTTTTTTTTTTTAATGCATTTGCAGATAACTCACAAGTTTATAGGGATGGCTTTTTTCTTTGCACTGCTCTGGTCTTCCCAAATGCCTCTCCATGCTTTAAAGAAGGCATGATGTGGTGTATCTAGCTATTATTAACCTTATATGCCAGCTAAGTGTACATTGATGTATATGTATGTGTCTGGGAAATGGAAAGATCCAGCACTTTCGGTTGTGGTTTTTTTTTTTTTAACATTTTATTTATTTATTTGACAGAGATCACAAGTAGGCAGAGAGGCAAGCAGAGAGAGAGGAAGGGAAGCAGGCTCCCTGCCGAGCAGACAGCCCGATTCCGGGCTCGATCCCAGGACTCTGGGATCATGACCTGAGCTGAAGGCAGAGGCTTTAACCCACTGAGCCACCCAGGTGCCTCTCGGTTGTGTTTTTTGAAGTTTTCCTTAAGTATCTCTAAAAGAGATCTTTGAGAAAAATGTATGGGGTAGAGTAGAAACAGTTGAGTATAGTCCTTATGTATGAAGTTCACCTGGAAGTGTGAGGCATGGGTCGGTGGGACTTTACGGGAAAGGTTGAGTTTGGCGTTTGGCTATGTATAATGGGGAGGTTGCACACGCATCATGGTGCAATGTCAAGGATGTGTTTAAAAGAAAATAGAATGGGATTCAAATCTCGGGTGTCTGTCTCCTACATAGTGAGGGGTTTAAGTCAGGATTCAGACTCAGGTTGTCTAACTGTAGGACTGACAATAACTCGCGGTACTTTTTTGAATTCCAGGCTTATTAAGGGAAGTTGTTTCCTTTCTCCGAGCCTCATTTTATTCACATATAAAAATGAAGTTGGTAACACTTGCTGTTGCAGAGATGTATTGAGGCATAAATACGGACATTTGTAAACATTCTGTGGAGTGCTTGCTCACCAAATAGGCAGACCTATTGCTATTAGTAAAATATTTTGTTTACTTCAGAACAATAGCACTAACAAGAGATTTTGAAAGCAAGCCTGAAACTTAACACAAAGAAATTCGCTTATCTTCTGGCATGGGAATATTGAATTCTTTGCTTTACATTTTGGCAGAAAGTTTTCAGTGTTCTGTTTCTCTAGAATTTAGATAATTTTCCAAGTCATTTGTTAGTAATTACTTTCTTTTGCTCTCTTGTCTCTTTTTGTTGTTCAAAATAAGTTATTACCAAAGTAGTAACAGAATTATATCTTCTTTGTCATTAACTTGTGCAGTATCTGTAATTGGTATATTTAAGTCTTAGGTTTTCAAGTTTCTGGAGTGTAATTTAGGGAGGCTGTTTTTTTGTTTTTGTTTTCTTGTGTTTTATTGCTGTGTGTGTGTGTGTGTGTGTGTGTGTGTTTGTTTTTTTAAGTGAGCTCCATACCCAGTGTGGAGCCCTACATGGGGCTTGAACTCAAGACCCTGAGATCAAGACCTGAGCTGAGATCAAGGGTTGGACCCTTAACAGACTGAGCCACCCCCAGGCGCCCTAGAAGGCTGGTTTTTGTTGTTGTTGTTGGAAACCATAATAGAAATGAATTAGAGAAGTGGTTATTGGTTTTTATCTTGGCTGCAGAAGTATTTGTATAAGAGAATTTGTCGGTGTTGTTATAGAAACAGTCAAAACTACAGCAGGGAAAGCATGGCAAATAAATCATGGATTTGCTTACCTGAATTGTTGTAGGCTCTTCCTAACCGATTTCAAAATGTCTTTGACTTTTTCATTCTTAGCTGTCATAAATACCCAGATTTCATAAGTTCACAATACATCAGCATTGAGAATACTGTTGCTAATCATCTTAATTTTTTTGGTTACTAACTTCTTAGAGGGTTGGGGGAAAAACAAATTCTGCTAATCCATCCAAATTTCCTGTTTGTGATGGTGATGGACTGTAATTTAAAAAATATGTATCTCCATGTATTCTTAGGATAGTTTCGGTTCACTTGGGGATTTTTCTTAATGAAAACCAGAGAGTAGTTACTATTTTCAAGTTTTATTTATATTTTCTTTCACAAATCTCTTGTGAAGTTATACTGTCCGTGCTGTCCATTTTAGGTTTTTAATAAAGCTATGGTTTGGATCAGGAGAAAGTAGTTCCACGAAGCAGTTGGTAGGGGAAAATAGCTCTGCATTGGCTTTTATAGACTCTCTTGCCCAAAGGAAGGGCTGCTATTGAGTCCGTTACTACTTCGGTGGAAGATGTCTTGCAGCTGTGCCTTTTTGGTTTTGTTCCAGAGATAGTATTTGTGTGTACTGTCAGAATGTCTTAAAGGCCCACCCTGGAAAGGATTCAGCTCTATAAAAGGAGTTTTGTTTTATAACCTTTCACATATTCTTACAGGGTTCTGGTGGTGATGGTGGTCTTTATTGTCTTGTCTTTTAAACTGGCATTTTATTGAGACACAGGCTTCACAGTGTGAGAATAGGAATTACAGTTACAGTTTTTGTGTCTTGTAAGATACAGTTAGCCAAATCCTTGGCACACGCTCCAATTAAAATAGCCCTCTCCAAACCTTGTGATTTCAGTGAGCTATTTAACTTCTTTTCTGCAGCTAAACTGAGAAGAAGATGGCACTTGTTTGATTATGTTTCCTCTGGGTAGTTTACTGGATTTTGATTTACAAATCAAGTTAATGTATTAGAAGATTATTCAGGGAATCCCAAAAATTTAAAAACACCAATAACTTCATATTGAAAATAGTTTAGTTTAACCAGTTTTGAATCCTATGTTGACGTGACTGCTAAGAGAGTTCTCAATGAGTGTATTCTAGGGGATTGACCATATTTTCTCCATGATTTTTCCTTTCTCCTCTGTTTTTCTTTTCTTCCTTTAAATTCTCCAAAGGTATCTGGGTGCTTGGAAATGGTTCAGATGGTTAAGCATCTGACTCTTGATCTCAGCTCCAGTCTTGATCACAGGGTTATGAGTTTCAAGCCCCACATAAGGCTCCACATTGGGCATGGAGCCTACTTTAAAAACAAATGAACAAACAAACAAACAAACAACAAAAAAACCTCCAAAGAAGGTATCAAAGCTATCTGGGATGGAGAACAGGGCTTTAGATATATCCCTATCTCTCTAACTTCCTCAGGCCACTTCCTCTCTTGGCCTGTGTGTATTTCCAGTTACCTTCCCTGTGGTTTCTGAAGTGCGGGTGTCTCTCCTGCTGTCCAAGATGAATCTCTTCTGTGGGGGGGCTGGGGGGGAACTGTGCCGGCACATGTGCCCTTTTTTTTTTTTAAGATTTTATTTCTTTATTTGACAGAAAGAGAGCGCAAAAATAGGCAGAGCTGTAGGCAGAGGGAGAGGGAGAGCCAAGATAAAAACCTTCCTGCCAGGCAGGAAGCCCTGTGTGGGGCTCCATCCCAGGACTCCGGGATCATGACCTGAGCCAAAGGCAGGTGCTTAGCCCGACTGAGCCACCCTGGTGTCCTGTTGCATGCACTTTTTAAAGATTTTATTTATTTATTTGTCAGAGAGAGAGAGCGAGAGCGAGCACAGGCAGACAGAGTGGCAGGCAGAGACAGAGGGAGAAGCAGGCTCCCCGCCGAGCAAGGAGCCCGATGTGGGACTCGATCCCATGACGCTGGGATCATGACTTGAGCCGAAGGCAGCTGCTTAACCAACTGAGCCACCCAGGCGTCCCTGCATGCACTTTTTAAAGTAACCTCCCCCTCTAGCCTGGGGCTCCAACTCCTGACCCAGAAATTGAGGTTCACGTGCTATACCTGAGCCTGCCTGGCACCGCTTCTTTTGTGGTTTTGATCCTTTTTCTTCTGCTTTCTGAGCTACTTGCCATCCATTTTCCTCTTTTTCCTTCCTGTCTCAAACCTTTCCCTACACATGGTCTCTCCCACTGAAAGCCTGCAGCAAACAGAACCCCACAATGTCTCCTGTGCATAATCATCTTCCCACAACTTTGTACGTCCCGTAGCTCTTCCTTCCCTATCCTCTAGCCTTCTCTCCACTGCTAAGCTGGAGGGGACTCTACACTTGGCTCTTACCCTCCCCTATCCAGTATTCCTTGGCCAGTTGGCTGTTTCTGCTGCTGTCCATCGAACTCACTCTTCGAGGTTACCAGCCATCTTTTCACAACAGTTTAAAAACCTTCTTCATGCCTGAAGCAATGTGCCCTTGGCCCCATTGTCCACTCCTCCCAGCCTGACTCTTCCCTCCTGGCAATATGTTCACAGTTTGCTGTCTTTCTCTTAGGCTGATCCTTCTGGCCCCCCTTACAGCTTCCTTTCTGTCTGCCTGGGGCTTTATCCTGAGTGTTTCTCTTACTCTGTTTTGCCTGGGGTTTCATCTACTTCCGTGGCTTCAAATAACACTGATGGACCAACTAATTCCACATCTGAGCATGGAAACCCAGACTGTATGGTTCAGACACACATCTCCAGCCATCACCTAGCTATACACTGTCCCTTCAGTCCAAATGCGGCTTGGGTTTTCTGTCATCCCTGTTTCCTACATGTTTTGGAAATCCCGGTCTATGTTAGTGCCACCACACACTGTCTGACCTTGACTGCCAGGAACCTGGGAAATTTGTCCTCCGTTACTCCCACAAGGTGATTCATTATCAGCTCTTGTCCATTTTACCTCCCAAGTATTTATCGACTCCTGTCTCTTCATTTGCATCTTTGTTGCCTTTAGTTTAGATGTTGTTTCCTAGATCATTGGAGCATTGTCTTAACCAGTTTCCTTTCATTGTGTCACTTGTTCTCATGTGACTGCCAAAATAATCCTCCAGAAATGCAAAATTAGTATTTTTCATCACCTGCAGGATAGAGTTAAAGCACTGAACTTAGCATACCGATCACTCATGACTCGGCTGCTGCCTCCGTTGTCTGTCTCTCGCCCTGTGTTCCAGGCAGATGGGGTACTTACCGTCCTCCTCGGTGCTTTTATCTTTCCTGATTCTGTGCCCTTCACTTAGTGTTCTCACGGGGAGGGCTGTGCTTCTGCCCCTTCCAGTCAGCCCAGTGAGCTCCTCATTATCCTTCAAGGTCAGCTCAGATGTCACTGTGCGGAGCATTCTTGCCTCATCGAGTCTGTTACTATTGAATCGTTTTGCCTATATTTGAGCTCTTCTTCTCTGCCCTGTAGATCTTTATTTAAATACCCTTCTCTTGCACTGCCGGAGCCAAGTTTTACCCAGGTTTGTAACCTCAACAGCTATCCATAAACAAAGAGCAGTCCTCAGCAAATGAAAGGATCTTAGCAAAACCCAAGAGTACAGAACTGAGATCAAGATCTCCTAGGCAAAGGTAATTAATGGTGAGTACGCTGGCTTGATGCTGGTTCAGCTTTATTGTTTGGGGTGGGCAGGGCCTGTGGACTGTGGGCACAAGGCACATTAGCACCTGCGCTTGGGGGTTTTCTTTCATCATTCAGCCGGGGAGAGTTAAGTTGTAAAGGCGAAGCTATAAAATGGAGCTACAGTTTCAGATGACAGAACTTACCAAATGATAAGTTTTTGAAAGTACATGGGTGCCCAGACAAGCGCTTAAGGCCTGTGTCAGGCAGAGGGAGGACTGAAGCGGGTGATGTGAGGAGAGGCTCGCGCTGGTGTCATACGTACCCAGGGCATGATCCGTAGCTGTGCGCTGCATATCCCATACACTGTAACGTGTCGCTGGCTCGCCCTGGTAGGAGCCGTGTTCAGCTGTACACTGCAGGATTCTTGGGAGGAGGCTTGCACTGGCCTGTTTGCTATTCCTATTGTTCTAGTGAGATCTCTTGGAAATCATGGTGCCATTTGAAAGGAAAGGAAAGAAAAGGAGAGAAGTTATCGAGAGTAGATTAAGGTGGAGAAACACTTTTCCTGCCACAAGTTGAGGGGGGAAAATAGGTAAATGGAATTGGTAAGCGACTACTGTATATTCGTGTTTGACTTTGAAAAAGAAATGGAATGATACGTTCAGCCATTTTTAAGGAGTAAGCCTAGGTGAAATTTTTGACCCTTGGCATTCTGTGTTTAGTAGTAACTTGCGTTGTTTAGCATTTTGCACTTTACCAGAAGCTCTTGTGGTGACTCTCTTGTGATCCTCACGACAATCCCAGCCTGTCGGAGGGTGGTCTCCTGGGCCTTTCGTCTTACCAGTTTTGTCGCCAGCTAAGTGGCAAGATGACATGGCAACATCAGACTGTGAACATGAATGTCATGTTTTTTCACATTGGGAAGAGGGCATAAACTTCTTGGCAGTGACCTCTTTATTTTTTGAAACCTACTTTTTTGAGGAATGGGAGTGTAGGGTTTTTCTTGGGTGCAGAGAGTGGGGGCAGAGCTGAGGAGCACTGAGGTCTACCAGATGCCTTGTCCCTGGGCTCTTAATGCCTTCTGGCCATTGGAGAGCCATAAAGGGCCTCTACGCCCTGCTTTCTCCGTACTAGTGTCTCCGCTTTTTCCTTGTCATCCAGCCAGGGTAACGTCCTCCAGGGAAAGACAGTGGGATTATTTATTAGTCAGAATGTGACCCCCAGTCTGGGCTCTGCTGGGAGCTTACTGCATAGCACAGATGAGGTGTCTAACGTCTGGGCTCCAGCTTCCCCACCTATGAAAGGCAGGGGCTAGAAGTACATGGATGCCGAGACCCCTTTTGGCTCTAAATTCTTTATTCTATGAAAACCCCATTTTGTTTGGCCATTTGTAGGGTGTTTCCCAGGTGCTAGCAAGGTCTTTGTTTCTGCTTTTTATGTGGGTGCTTTTATTGTCTAACATCTAAGGCAAAGTGGGTGTCATTGCCACATTATTAGCAGTAGTATTTGTTCATTTAAAACAATACAAAGGAGCCTAAATACTGTAAGTTTGTAAGACCTTCTTTGGCTTCCTCAAGGGAGTTGTCTACTTTGCTGTGCCCTTCCTGTCCCTCTGCTATAGCCCTTATCCCATGTGCTGTAATTATTTATGTATCTGCCTTTCCTGCCAGACTGGTGAATTCTCTGAGGGCTGGAATGGGGAAGAACCTTTGAGCCCTAAGGCTTTAGAGTCTGGTGCAAAGGAGGAACTCAGCAAATGATCCTTTGACATAACTGAGTGAAAATAATACATTTTAAAGTAAATGCTAGGTTACTGTAGTTGCCTGAATATATAATTCTAACAGTGATGCTTTTGACTTTTGAGTTAAAGCTCTTAACAAATCCTTTTATCTTAACACTTTTTAGATGGTGTCAAAACATTAACTTTTTTATTATGGATTCCTAACCACCACCTCTTTAAGCTTTGTCTTCCCCCATACTGTTCCTATTCTTTATCTACAAGCCCTTTGTTTAAAAAAAAAATCTAGGGCCATATAGCTTATCCCCCCCCCCCCACCAAAGTCTCATAAATCTATAGTACTTTGAAATGTTACATTTTTAAAAACGTGGTAGGGATGAGACTTGGCAAATGAGTCATACACAGTTGTGGAAGTTTTTCTGGATTTAGAAACTGAGAGAAGCTAAACTGTGGTGATATGTGATCAAAGGAGAACTTATGCAAAGAAGCCATGGAACTAGTGAGTGGGCCTTTTTTTTTTTTTTTTCTTTTTGCTGACATCAAATATCAGATAACAGTGATGAAATGTGGGCTGTTACAACATTTTACAGACCAGTGGAAGCTCATCCAGGTTGAAAGAGTGATAAAACTTTTCTCCATGTTTGTTCAGGAAGTATGGTCTTGCAGGCTGATGGTAGGTAGGAAGAATGGATTCTCTGTAAAATCAGTAGAATCAAAAATAGTGAGTTTTAGGGAGTATTTTTTAGGTTATTTTAGAGTTATGCCAGAAAAATATTTGCTTTTTTCCCCCTGGTGTGACAGATGATAATTGCTTCTCAGGCAGAAGCTAGTTGGATAAATGTGGAGGATTGAAAGGAATGGTCATCGTTGTCTTTCTGCAACACTGGTAACTTTATTTTCTGCACAGTGTTTCTGTCTCTTATGGTTTGGGAGCTATGAGTGACTGATTAGGTTATTGGGTCCTCTACATCCTAGTCATTTACATTTTTTTGTTTTCATAAAGTAGAAGACAAGATAGTTTTAAAAGTCAAGAAATTATGATACTGGATTTAACATAAAATTCTATTTATATACAAACCCACATATACAAATATAGGAAAAATGTCTCATACTCTAACCCTGACCAACTCCCCTGAATACTTAAAAAATAGCATTCTAAAAGAACAAAAAGCATTCTGAGGATAAACTAATTCCCCACCCACCATGCCTTTTTTTTTTTTTTAATTTTTTTTTTAATTTGACAGACAAAGATCACGAGTAGGCAGAGAGGCAGGCAGAGAGAGAGGGGAGGAAGCAGGCTCCCCAGCAAGCAGAGAGTCCGATGTGGGGCTCGATCCTGGGACCCTGGGATCATGACCTGAGTCGAAGGCAGAGGCTTTAGCCCACTGAGCCACCCAGGTGCCCCTCACCATGCCTTTTTAAAGTCTTATTTAAGTAATCTCTGCTTCCAAGAGCTATATGTTCCCTTCACCAAGCCAGCCAGGTGCCCCTAATTACCTCTTCTAATGGAAAAAAGAGACCATGTCAGAACATGATGATTTAGGATCTTCCCAAGACAGATGTAATAGATACAAATCTGTATTAACAGTTTTTTTATGGGAAGACGTTTGTGGATGTTGACCTTATATATTTTGTGTACTTTAACGTATTTAAAATCTTACTGGGAATGAATGTTTTAAATGACCCTGTACTTGGTTTGTGTACTTCTCTGCCAGTAACCCACTGAGTAACCTTTTAGAAGTTATTTCACTTCTTCGGGTTCAGTTTACCCATCTGGAGAACAAAGGTGTTAAAATAGCAGTAATGCAACATTGCTGGAAAAGTACATTGGCTCGGGAAAGCAGCTGAGCTCACCATGATACCGCCAAGTAGCCTTGGCTTTGAAGACAGATGGAATTGGTGTAAATGCTGAGTCTACCACCTTACCGGGTGTATGAATTGGGAAACTCACTTATATTTTCTGTGTTCTCTTTTTATCTACCATAGGACTGGTTTGTTCTCTTTCCAAATAATGGTGCCATAAAACTCACTTTCCTGTCTTTTCTTAATCTTTGTTTAAACAGTGAAATTCAGATGTCTTAAGAGCAGGATCTTTCATATTGAAAACAGCAGAGGCATTGGGCAGTAGCATTGGGCTCCATATTCAGGAAGTAGGTGCCTTAATCAGCTCGGGCTGCTCTGAGATAGTACCACTGAGTGACTTACACACATTCTCTCACATTTCAGGAGGCTGGAAGTCCAAGATCAGGGTGCTGGCAAGGTGTGTGTCTGGTGAGGCTCTCTTCTAGTGGCTTGTAGCTGGCTGCCACATAGTGAAGCAAGAGAGAACAGGACAGAATGAGCAAGTTCTCTGCTGTGTCTCTTATAAGGACTGATTCCATCATGGTGGACCCACCCTTGTGACCTCATCTAAATCGAATTATATCCAAAACATCCGATTACCAAATATCATCACGTTGAGAGTTAGTGCTTCAATGTATGAATTTTGGGGGGACTCAATTCAGTCTAGAGCCGTAGAAGAGTTAAGAGTATAGGGAGTTCAGGGGTAGTAGGCGATGTCTGGGATGGACTGTGGAGATCTATCATTGTCAGCTTCACGGGGTGCAGCATGACGTGTCAGGAGTTTGGAGACTTAGGGACTCCACAGAGTAATACGTTTCAGAAAAAGGTTTGGAGCCAATATTTTTTCAAGTATATTGAAGAAAATCTGCCATTGCATAACACTGCTTAATAAACACATTTAATATTAAAGGAATAACATAATCTAAATAAAAGATGATGCTTTGAATTGATGAAGATTGACTCTACTTGAAAGTTCTACCAGAAAAATCCCACAAAAAAAAATCCCAAAACTCACCACATCTCCCTTTTGGTTACTGAAGTTTACTTCCATTATATAGAATGGCCTTTTTACCTTTTTTTTTTTTTTTTTTCAAGTTTTGTATTTATTCTGACAGAGATCAACCTCTTCAGAGATGCTACTGGAACATATTTTCACTAGGTTACCATAAAGCACAGCTTACATTTCTCTCCCTGTGACTACAGATGACATCTTCTTTATTTAAATATCTTATGTGGTTTTTGTTGTTGTTGTAATTTAAGGCTTTCCTTCAAGACTCTATAGGTGAAGTGAGCATAATACTCCTTTACCTAAGAACTGCTTGTTGGAGAGCAATATGGTAGCAGGATGAGGTGGTAAAAATGCGTACTTGGATCCAGAGTCTATCTTGGTTCTTATTTACTAGTGTAGACATCTACATTGGAACACAGATTTACACCTGAATTTAGGTGGAAATATAAGGGGCGGAGGGTTGGTATTAGAAAATTAAGGAAGATTTAGTCATTTCTCAGATCTCTCTGACCTGAATCTTATAATTATTGCATTTTCCTTTAGTGCCTTTAAATGTATTTTGCTTTCCATTATGTGTCTGTATTCATATGACCTGTGGATATAGGATTACCTTTTGTATCCATCGTTTCTCATTTAGGATTGACAATAACAAAGGGCATTATCAGCTTTGTAACTGTATTATTGTACCTGCAAATCTAAATCAAAAGGAGCCTCTATTTTTAAATACAGGGTGAATAAGCAAATTCTTTTACAAATGAATCCAAATAGTCCAGTTTTCAACACCTAAAAATGAAATACCTATGTGTCTACCCAGTTTTTCTATATTTGAAAATGATGCACTTTAATGAGGAAGCTTAGATTATATGTTATAGACATATGCTTTTGGGGTCTATTTGTAGGTTAGATTAAAATGACAGAAATAAAAACAAAGTTGGGGGGGAGGAAAAGTTGAGGGTTGTGAACCCAAGGCAAAGCCAAAATGATACAAAAACGGAGGAAAAATTTTTCAGCAATAGTAGAATTATGACAACTATAAGCATAAAATCACAGTCGTTATTAAAACCATTCTTTTTGTAAAGTGTTCATTTAGTGGGTAGAATAGGCAGCGGGGAGATGACTTTTTCTTTGACCCGTGTGGATTTTCTAGCTGAGGAATGAAGTAACTTGGAACCAAGCTGGGCTTTTCTACTGAGCATGCCTTCCGCCAGCGGGGTCCAGCCTGGGTGGGGCCAGGCTTGCTCATTAAGCTTTTGGAAGCTGGCTTTCGATCAGCTTTCCACTGTGTCCTAATGACAGGGAACAGCAGACAACGGGCACGATGTACTTTTTAAAAAGCTGTGTCTGTATTTTAAGGGGGAGATTTTGAGGAAATCTCAGTGTTGTAGCAGTGGGTTTTGTGGTATATCCTTGCTTATTTTTGCTTTTGAAGAAAGTTTGCTTTTGAGTCTGTCAACATCCAGGGGGCTGAATATTTGGAAACTACTAATGTACAGAGTACATGGAAGCTGGGTAAGTATAGTGTTTGGTGAGGGAATGCGTTCCATTATGTTTGGTCCAAGTCCTATGGAAAGGGTATTTTTTGTGGCCAGTTTAGTTTTGGCCTACTTGTTTGCATTTTTCTAGGCAGATATTGAGTTTTGTCAGGTTATCATTAACATAAGTGCTTGTTCAGGTGGGACCTCCAAGAATAATGAAGCTCACTGGTTTATGGGACGTACTTGTCCCGTTCAGTTGACTTGTCCAGTGTATAGTATACTGTATGGGAGTTAATCACTCCTGAAGCACAGTGAGGGCTTTGTAAGGTTAATAATGTAAACTTACTTTTTAAACATGTTTAAGGGTGACAGATTTTAGTTTATAAAATGCTTCATTTTCATGCTAACTCATTTGATGAAAAGAAGTTGTATTGTGGCTAGTGCAGAGTTGAATTCACCTTTTTTTTTTTTTTAAGCATCTGCTGATTAGTGGCCATTAACAGTGATGGAGAAATGTGTGTTGTTTTGATGCTATCACACCCTAAGTAAATATAGGTTGAATAAAGGATAGGTATTAACCTCTTTTTTTTACTGAATATTCAACCTGGGGTCACATAGAAGAAACGGGACAACTCCCCACTGTTGCCTAGATTCTGACATCCAGACTTAGAAAAAATGGTCTTCCCGCTTTTTCCTGCTAGAATTTACCAGTCTCACAACCTTCTTTCAGAAAAAACCTTGTTTCCGTGTTCCTTTCTAACAAAACAAGCAGTCCTGCTGTGATTGCCAGCTGATCGCTGTGCCTTCCTTTACTGCCTACTCTGTGGGGAAGGAGTGCTGTCCTTCCACTGAAGTCATGAGCTGGTATATTTGGGGGAGGGAGGCACCTATGTACTTGGGAAGTAGAAGTTTTCTGTTTTGGGGTCCAACAAAGAATGGTCTCTTAAAATTATTGGCAGCGTGGATGTGGGACTAAATAATTGTGCAGGTGATCCTGGTGATCTCTATAGCCTGCCTGTCAGATTCCCCGCCCTGTCCCCATGTCACTTGCCTGGACACCTGCTAGATAGCTTGACGACCCTCAGTTCACCATCCCACCTGCATCAGAGTTGGAAAGGGAAATTTTAAACTCTGACATTGAGGTTAGCTTGTATTTTTCTGGGACCCCGGGGGTTGAATGCCTGGCCTATTCTCCAGCAGGATCCTGTACCGAGTCAGGTTTATAAATGTTGAATTCTGAAACTCTTACTGCCAAAGAGAAATATATTTAGCCAAAGCGAAACCTTGTCCTAACCAGCCCCACCTAAGAAGTAACTTTTTGAGGCTCTTACTAATAAGTGAAGTCGTCTTTGAACTACATTAATGCTCAGAGTAGCAATACTTGGGGGAGAAAAAGATTTTAGGCATTCCAAGTGACCTGGCTCTAATTCCATTGTAAAAACAGCTTTTCCTACCTGGGCTGGGAGGGTCCATAATGCTAGGAGACTACAGCTCCTTCTGCTGACCCACCCGACTAGGGTTAACATTTGGATCTGCTTACCGAAGCTAGAAAAGTCATGCAGTTTAGTCTCCTGTTTTAAGGATAGATGCTGTGGATTGGCATAACTCTTTGGTGTGGCTGTAAGTATTTAAAATGGCAGAAGCCCTAATGGTCCAAATTTTAAAAGTGAATGATATTTTTTGACTATGGTTAGGTATTTATGCCTGTTGACTGCAGTGTTTCAAAGCTTATGGAGAAGAGGATTTGAAAGTGTGAGATCAGTGTAGGCTCCAGCTTGGTGGCCTTGTCAGAGGGTGGCGAGTTGATTGATTTTGACAAGACTTTGTCTTATGACCTATTAAAATGCAGCGTCTGCAGCCTCTGCATTTATCCTGTGCAGTTAACCTTGGTGGATTTGTTGTTAGCTTCTTTGGGAAAAGCCTGCTGATTTTTTTTTTTTTTTAGCTAAAGAATTTGGAGTTTGATTCACACAGAAATAATATTAGGCTGGTTGTAGATTACCAATTGATACCAAGGGAGTTTTCTAATAGGGCTGGATGAGGATCCTATTCAGAAGGTAGTTGTGGGATGAGCTCAGAAAAAGCTTACTGCCTAGTGTCTTGTCATGATGAGGACAGACTGCTGGTGTTGGCTTTGCACTGTTTTGAGCCTGCTTATGGATGACATTGGAAGAAACCGCACATTTGTGTATTTTTCTTTTCTATAGAACGTCATGGAATGGTGGTACAAATGTTGCCCCAGTACTAAGAACATCACAAAACACATTTATCAAGAAGCCACCAGGAGCATAATGCTGCACTAGGAACATGTAGTACTCATTTGTACAAAAGTTTTACCCTCTTCCTGTGAGCTTAGGAGCAAAAGTGGGCAGGGAAGGGGTGTAGAGAGGAAACATGACCTTGTGTTGCGAGGCCAGTTTTGTTCGTGCTTTTCCCTATAAATGTGGAGGGAGCTGCTGACAGAGATCTGGGATGTTTATGTATGACCAGCTTAGAAGTTGAATAAGAATCTTCCCATTCTGTTTTATTCCCCTTTAAAAATTTTTCGACTTTTAGAGAAATCTGTTTCCAGGTTCCCTGTTTTTACTCCTCCAGGAGAGGATAGGAATAATTCTTTTGGCCTACCTGCAAATGCACCAGTGTTACTGTTAGCACAAGACACCTTTTTGTTTTAACTCTACACTGAAGGGGAGAAGGATAAAAAAATGAGCAAGGTTTTCTTAGGAGCCATATGTGTGTATGTGTGTGTGTGTTTTAATGAAAGAAGAATTGATTTACTTAAAAGACACTGGTCTACTCTAAAAGCTTAGGTTTTGAGCTTTCCCTGCTTGGGACAACAGCCTACATAGGACAAGGGGCAGGTTTGTGATGTAGACTGAATTGGAGGGCAATCTGTTTCTTTAGAGGCTGTAGAAACGATCTTAAACCTCAAATCCCAGAAAATCAATTTTATTTTAGGCTCTCTTAATGGTAATTTTGAGCTGTAATAGGCTAGAAGGCTTTCGCACCCATATACCTCATCTGTGAGGACATAACTAGGTGACAGGGCAAGTTGGCTCTGCCGCTTATGGCAGTTGTGGCCTTCAGATTGTCTCCAAGGAAGCAGACCAACCAAACTGGGTTCACTTCATGCTTTGGATATTTTCATGCAAAATACCATTCTCTTAGTAAAGCTTTTAAGTACTTCAGTTTGTGCAGACTTCTCACTGAAAAATTTGTCTCCCATATTTGTACCTTTGTACCTCATCTACCTGGTATCCTCTCACCATTCCCCATAATTATTCTCAATTCTTGTCTGTGTTCTTCCCTGTATTTTTTGTTTGTTTTTTTGTGCACACAGATGCAAGTATGTGTATGTGTATTCACATATTTGTAAACACCACACACCTGGCTTTCAACCTGTAAGCTGCTATATGTCGTGTATGATCTGAATTTTGTTTTTTTGTTTTTTTAAAGATGTTATTTATTTATTTGACAGACAGCGTCCCAAGTAGGCAGAGAGGCAGGCAGAGAGAGAGGGGGAAGCTCCCCGCTGAGCAGAGAGCCCGATGCGGGGCTGGATCCCAGGACCCTGAGATCATGACCTGAGCTGAAGGCAGAGGCTTTAACCCGCTGAGCCACCCAGGCACCCCTGAATTTTGCTTTTTGTACTTCATTCACAGTGTAACTCGGAGATATTTCTATAACTGGGACAGATACCTTCTTTTAATCTACTTATAGCTGTGTAGTATTCTGTATAATGTCACCTGTTGGTAGACATTGATCTTTTGCTCCAGCAGTGTTATAATGAGTCATCCATGCTTAATTGTTTTACATTACGTATATGCAGATGTATCTATTGGATATGTTCTCACAAGCAGAATAACTGGTTTAGAGTGTATATGCATTTGAAATTTTGATAGCTGTTGGCAAATTTCATTGTTAGTACCCATTTTCTCTTCTGGCACTTACATAAGAATGCGTCTGTTTCCATAGTCTGTTCAGCGATTACATGATGATGAAGCTCTTGGAGTTTTCCATTCTGAATTTTTAGTTTTCATGCCTTTTACCATGAGTGTGATGGAGCATCTTTTCATGTTTGTGTCCTTTGTATTCCTCTTAACTCTGTATTTCTCCTCCAGCCACCCCCCAACCCCCCCCGTTGGGGGTTGGTCAGCCTTAGCCAGTTCAAAAATCCAAAACAAAGTGGTTTTTTATGTTGAAGAAATTTATAACCAGGACTATTTTTTTTGGCTTTTTTATTCAAGTTACTTAAATTTTGCTAGAGAGCACATATATTTCCAGCAAACACAACTGAGAATGAGAATTAAGTGCTCTTTAAGAAGCATGATGCCTTTTTGTACTTCAAGACTTTAACTGAGAGTTCCCACATAGGGCCATTGTGTGACTTCTTGAAGATATGACAGTGGTTACTTTAAAGAAATCTATCAGCTTTTCAAACTAGTAATAATTTCTGAATCTAAATGACCAAAATTCCTGAACCAGTAATAAATGGTTTGAATGTATATTAATGCTCATCTTGCTACCTCTGTCTCCCACTAGACTGAGAGGATCCTTTTCATCTATGTTGTTGGTATCTGGTACCTATGTGTGAAAGGACTCAAGAAACATTCTTTTCAAGAAAAAGGCCTAAAATATACAACCCATATCCTGAAAATAGGTGAAATTTGTCTAGGGGCTCGGTTAGAACGTATTGCCTAGGACTGTAAACACCAAATGGGTAGTAATAGTTTGATTTTGGCTTTTTCAACAGATAATGAATTGTCAGGGTTATGCTATGTTCTAGTATAATGAAGTCATTTGGGATTGGTGGTTGTATTGAGTAAGGTTTCTGGAGCCGGACAGCCTGGCTCTGAGTCCTGGCTCTCCCATGTTATCGGTTATGTAGCTTTGTGAAAATCCTTTATCTTGTCTTTCCTCCTGCATCTGTCACATGGGAATAATCTTAGTTCCTACTTCAAAGAGTCATGAAGATTAAAGGAATTCCCACATGCAGAGTCTCTAGAACAATGCTCAACAAATAGCTGATATTGTCACTGTTATTTTGGTTCTTACTGTTACTATTACTTTCACTTTTAGTGAACAAAGGGACATAGTGCCTTTTTTCCCAGAATCCCTATTTGATGACAGTGACTCACCATTTATTATGAATTTACTACATGCCAGGCACTTTATGTAGAGCATCTAATTTAACCCTGAGAGCATCCCAGTAAGTATGTATTCTATCCCTGTTTTGCTTATGAGGAAAATGAAATTCAGCAAGGCTCAGGAACATCCATGGTTGCATGGCTGGTGGGAGACACAGCTGGAATTCTGATCCTGGTCTTTTAGTTCCCAGACTTGATCTCCAAACCACTATGTTATTTTATCCGAAGATTAGAGAGCTTCACACAGAAAGAATGCAGCTCCCTCTCTGGCTGTTAAAAAAAAAAAAAAAAAAAGTTGGGGCCCCGTCTGGGAGAAGGAATTCAATGCAGTTCATCAATAATTTTGACCACACAATGCTTCATTGCTTAATGAAGAGCCAGCAGGGTTCCGGATGTCTCCATCACTTTGATGGACACTTTGTGTGCTGTTGGAGCGCCCAGTGTGACAAGGTTTATGTGCATTTTGATGACGAGAATGATGTCAGTGTTGGGATCCTGATGACTTCTGCACAGCGTCTGGTTATTGAGCCCCACTCTAGGAAAGGGTATCTATTTTGGGGCTAACCCTAGTTCCTTGTGGAGAAGACTTTGCCTGGCACAGATCTTTCTTGATATCGTGTCTTAAAAAATTGGAATTCCCGGGGTGCCTGGGTGGCTCAGTGGGTTAATGCCTCTGCCTTTGGCTCAGGTCATGATCCCAGAGTCCTGGGATTGAGCCCTGCACCGGGCTGTCTGCTCAGCAGGGAGCCTGCTTCCCCCCTCTCTCTGCCTGCCTCTCTGCCTACTTATGAACTCTTTCTCTGTCAAATAAATAAATAAAAATCTTAAAAAAAAAATAGGAATTCCAGTGTAGTTAATATGCAGTATTTTGTTAGTTTCAGGTGTACAATATAGTAATTCAGTAATTCCGTACATCATCCAGGGCCCATCTTGATATAATTCTTATTGAGAGCAGCAAGGACTTGGCTTTTTAAAAAACAAGATTTTTATCACTTATCTTAGGTGTTACTGGATTTGAATATTACTGAAAATTATGTTTTGATTTTCACTGGGGGGAGGTCCCCCTAATATATGAAGAAAGAGAATCTTTGAGGAACTCTAAGATTGGTTTCATTCTTATTTAGAGTTAGAATAAAGATTTAATCATTTATCTTACTCAGATATTGACTCAGATACTAGGTTTTAAGAATTTGAGCAGCAGGAAAAAATGGAACATTTCAACAATCATGGCTCTTAGGTGTAAGGGCCATAAAACCGAGTGGGGAATAATAATTACCTGAGATAGTTCTAGATGCGTTTCCAGTTTCTTAGGGCTGATTTTTTACCACTTTGTTTTTGTTATAAATTTTTTTAAGTGAGCTTCACACCCAGCATGGAGCCCAACACAGGGCTCGAACTCATGACCCTGAGATCAAGACCTGAGCTGAAATCAAGAGTTGGATGCTTATCCCACTGAGCCACCCAGGTTCCCCAGAGCCTATTTGCTCAGCTGTGCCCCATTGTTCTCATAGTAAGGACTGTGTTTTCTTCCAGAACTGGAAGCTTACACATTGAACCTGACCATGTATGGCATGACAGCTCTGCTGTGTGTCACTTTGTCCTCAGATATTCTCTCTTCTTGGATCCTCAAGATGCCAACAGCATTTCTAGGAGTCAGGTGTATGGTGCTCAGATACAGAAGAGGTGTCTTCTCTACTTTGTGGATCTTTTTAGAGGGAGGAATCTTCCCAGAAGCCCAGCAGCAGACTGTTTCTGCAGGTCGACTTGGCAGGGGGCAGGAGACAGCCGGGAAGGGGGCAGGAGACAGCCGGGAAGGCCTTAGACCAGAAGATCATTGCCTTGTGGCCTGGCCTGGAGGCCTGCATGTGGAGGAGAGAGTGAAGCCCAGCAAAACTTGAGTTCTGTTAGAACAAGAGAGGGTGGAGGAAATACGTGCTGTGAATGTAATCTGATCTTGCGGAGGCTTGAGCTAGCCGAGGGCTACAGTTCATATCTTTTGTGTATGTGGGTTTAATTTAAGCCAGATGCGAGCTTATATCTTTACAGTAATAGTTCTCTCTCTTTTATAGATTCTTTATCCCTTTTAAGAAAAAACAAACAAGCCATAGAGTGTGTTATTAAGGTAACTAGGGTGGACAACATTGGATTGTTTAAAAAATAATACGCTTATCCTCACCACAGAGATCATTTGAACGACATCGTCCCTTTGGAATGTAGCTGTACATATTTGAATATGGAATTCTGTATTCTATAGACCTTCTGACACGCAAGAAAAATAAACCCATGAGGGAGAGAGGAATTACATGCAGTCTGCTCTAATTACGTGCAGTTGGCCTGTTTTTGTTATTCCTTTCCCTCTCCAGATATTTTTTTACTTTTCCTTCCCTTTGACTTCCTCCTCCTTTTCCCTCCTCCCTTCCTCTTGTACATATTCGAGAAGCATGGCTTTTATTCTTTCCTAAGTAGAGTTAGGTGGCTGCCGAATCATTTCTCTGTTGGGGTTCCCATTTTGTTTTTTCTCCCATTTGATGCTTTCAGGGAATAAGGTTGGTTATTAAAAGACTTTCTCCTGGGCTGTAGGCTGTTGGGGGACATGCACATAAGCCAGTGATTGTGGGTATCAGAAAGTTTATCCTCTGGCTAGTCACACTAGATGAAAACCAGTTTTGTCAGACTTAGAAAGTGACCACATTGAAACTGCGCACACGTTGCCCATATTCTAGAAGTTTGATATTTGTGACATAGCTTGATTTCTTTCTCCTTACCTTCACAGGAAAGCCTCTCTTGATTCCCTTACCACCATTTTGAAATTTAGACATGCGTACTTTTCCCTTTTGTAAATCTGGAGTCCCCTAGCTAACAGATTGAGCTTTGCTGGTAGAATTCCAAGAGCTCTTCTTGCTCTGATCTCTGCCGAGGAGAGCCACTCCGCTGGCTGCGGCACCTGCCCTGTTCCCTAGACACAGCGAGGGCTCTTAGAGTATCACTGGTTCTCTCAAGGTTTTAAGGAAACATCTGGACCCAATAATTAGCATAAAGCCTGTGCTTGAAGTTCTTTGTAGGGGTGTCTAGACTTGGGTATCTGCTTTGCTCGGCTTGTTGTGGGCCAGTGTGTTCACTAGCATTTTATATAGTAGTTTGTTTAGGCTAGTGCAAGAAGGCACTTTGGAAATTACCTCCCATTTTAAAGGTTAAGAAAAGAGTGCTGATCCTCTGTTGATGGTTTTCTGCTTGGTCGCCTGTGAAGTGATGCATGCTGTTTCTCATGGAGCCGTCACAATAATGGACACTTGTGTGGACCCACATGAGGTATGCCAACATGGTAATTGTGTCTGAAGGACATGCTTGTCTAATAGGCTTGGCTGTTCACAGAGATATTCCTTCTGGTTGCTGATAAATAGACAGGGCTTTACTTAGTATGTTATATGACTATACTAGTGATGGGTTTTAGGTATTTGCAATTGTATTTATAATAGGTAATTAGTGGAATGAGCATAGCTAGAGTTTGGGAAACCACTGTTCTGGGTTTGGCTTCCTGAGTCTAGCTTTGTGATCTTGGGCATATCTCCTGTCTTTCTGAGCCTCAGTTTCCTTGTTGATAAGATAAAATGAGTATATTAGAGGAGATGATCTCACAACACTCTGACTGGTACCTCTCCTTGCCAGTCTAGATCCTGGGAACATAGCGGTGAAGAAAAGAAAGATCCCAACCCTTACAGGGGTTTCCTTTAATTGGGAGGGCTTGGGTTCCACTGCTGGAGTTTCCATTTTTTAGTGGGTGTTGAAGTTTAAAGGCTTATCCACATTTGAAACTCTTAAGAGTCACAGGCATGATAATTATGGTGAATGGCTGTGCTATAATCATGTTTTCTTGATGGTGGTAATTTGTTCAAGAAACCATTATGTCAACAAAGAAGGTAGTGTTTAGGTTTGAGCTTTGTTGATCTCTTTAAACTATTTTAAGAATGTACTTATTTACAGATAATTATATCCACCCTTATTTTTGAGTATTTACAAAATACAATTTTATACAATTAGCCAGTTCTGTTGTTTATCTTGTTCTGGTTTAAAATTTTTATTTGGCATCCACCTACCATATAATGCGATACTGATTTCAGGAGTGGAATTCAGTGATTCATCATTTACTTACAACACACAGTGCTCATCACAGCAAGTGCCCTCCTTAATATCCATCACCCATGTCGCCCACTACCCACCCGCCTCCCTCCTGCTTTTTTATTTTGTAACTTGCATTTGGATGGATGCTATTGGTCTGCTCTGAGGTTCTTACAGCTTAAAAGTGTGAATACGGTAGTGATTGAGGAAGACTAACTTTGTGAGGCATAAAGGTCTGGTTTATCTGTGCTCTTTGTCTCTGTGTTAATACCTTGTCTTTAATTTCTGCCCATCAGCTCAGTTGTGAATGGCCAAGTCATAACATTCAAATATGATTTCCTTTGTGAGGGGAACTTATTGGGGGAGGGCCAGCCCTAAATATAATGAATGACAATAGATTCTTATTCTGTAGTCATTTTCATTTTCACAGACTGGTAGAGGACAACGCCAAGAGCCCTGGTTGATTCAGTCATTCCAACATTATGAAATACAGGTGAAGACACATTATACACAGCTGTGTGGTCCTCCATTCAGTGGCCTTGGACAAGTCACTTAACTTTTACTCTGTTTATTACATACAGCATGGGGATAATACCTCTCCTGTAGGGTGTTTTGAAGAGCAGAAATTATGTGTATGATGTCTGACCCAGTAAGTGATAGCTCTTATGATTAAAATATAAATACTAATGCTTCTAACATATAGTGAAAACTTTACTTTTATATTTCATTGCTTCTAAAAAATATTTTGATCAAAAATCAACTTTACTTGATTGGTCTCCAGATTATTTCTCATAGCCAAAGTAATTAAAGAGCTACCAATTATCTTAATTAGCTTGGACAAGAGTGGGACATTTTTATTTTAATTTCTATCAGGGCATTGGTTCAACTCTTAAAATGTAATTAGAGAGTATATACTAAAAATCAACTTTGGTCATTTCGTGATTAAAGTAAATAATCTCCACTTAAGTGGTACATGGAAAATGGTACTTTAAAGGAGGAAAAAAACTTTCTGTGCAATATGGGGCCAGTTCAAGAACTCATGTAAAGGTCTTACTGGAAGGCATGGTTTTGAATTTTAAATACCTAATAGTGATACACCCGCTAGAGAAAACAGTGTGGACGTCCCTTAGAAAATTTAAAAAAAGAAAAATTAAGTACCATGTGATCCAGCAATTCCTTTTCTGGGTATTAGAAGAAAATAAAAGCACACTAACTCAAAAAGGTACATGAAGCCATGTTCACTGTAGCATTATTTACAATAGCCAACATGTGGAAATAACCTAAGTTTCCATTGATGGGAGAATGGATAAAGAAATTGTGACACACATGCACGCGTGCGCACACACACACATGACTATTATTTATTCATAAATAAGAATGGAATCTTGCCATTTACAATGACGTGGATGGACCCAAAGAACATTACAGTGAGAGAAATGTCAGAGAAAGACCCCTTAAGATCTCTCCTTTATGTGGAATTTAAACAACAAAATCAAGCTAATAAAGAGAACAACTGGTTCTCTTATTAAAATTAATTAATTTTAAATAAATTGAGGGTAAAACAATTTAGGCTTATGAATAGTAACTTCATTCTATTTATCTGAGCTTTCATTTCAGATCTTTGGAGAAGAAAGCTCAGTAATGATGATATTAGCTTTACAATGACTTAACGAATCATGCCTCTTCATAAATGAAGGTGATGCTTTAATATTTGGCATATTTTAGTTTATATTGAACTAGTATTTTCCAAAAAAACTACATAAAACATATAGCTTAATTTTGCTCAATATCACCAGTTTTTGATCTTCAGGAATATTGATGATAAATTTTTTCCACAATATAACAGGCTGGAATCTATGTAGCCCACCTGGCTTTATTTGTGGGGTTTACTTCCCAGTTTGACAAAATACAGTGTTAACGTTTGGTGATCTGAGGTCAACAAAATAGAAGTTAGGCGTATTACTAACAGACCTACACTTCGTACTTTTATACTTTATAGAGATAGTGAACTGATATGTGCAAATATTCAAACACGGATAGAATTAAAAATAAATGCCTAAAAATGAGAAGTAAGATTGGACTATAAATGTTCTAGTTACCTAACTATTCCTCCTTGGTAGCGTTGCCCTCAAGGACATTAGTTCCTCTCAGCTCCTGGTCTCACTATGTATTTCTCCTCTCCCTCATGCCTTTTCTTCTGCCTGACCCTGAAATGTTGGGTGGGGAAAAAGTTCTGCTCAGGCCCCTCTAAACTCAGATACACTTCTTCTCTAGGGGGCGTCCGTATCATTGTTGCTTTTAGCTGTCCCTCATATGATGACATCTCCCAAATCTGCATCTCTCGTGCATATCTGGTCTCTGTTCAAGACCTGTGTGCCATGTGGTCAACTCGAGAGACTGGTCAGTTGCAGTGAATTCAGAACCGGATTTGTCTCAGTCAGACCCTCTTTCCTTGTTCCTCATTCCAGTGGGTGGTTCTACCGTCACCCCAGTCTTCCTTGACCCGAGACTCTCCCTCGACCCTTTTCCTCTCTTGACTTGCTTCATTCCTTGTGGACGCCATGTTGCGCCGTCGGCCTCTTTACCACTGGATGCATTTCTTCTCCTCCATCTTGCTACTGCTGCCCAGGTGCAGACCCTCATCTTTTCATGTGTGGATTATTCTCTTTCAGTCTCTTCTCTCATCCTGTATTTGCCAGCCAGGCTGGGCTATCCAAAATGTGGGTCTGATTACATTACTCCTGTCTCTGTAAAATGCTTATGTGACTTATTAATGTTTTTAAATCAACCTCAAGAACTTTCTTAGCATGATACACACAACCTTTTATGTCCTGGATTCTACTGTTCTACTTTCATTGTGAATTCACCTCTCCCCTTCTTTTCTATCCCTGTAGGAAGCTGGGTCCCACTTCACTGTACAGTATACTATTGTGCAGTACTTGTGGTTTCCTGTAAGAGGAATTTTCTTATGTTTCTTCATTTCTATGTAGAAACATGCCTCCCAACCTGATTCCTTGCCCAAATGAAGGTTCATCATTTTAAAGCAACTCAGATGTCCACTTACCTAAGGACCCTCTTCTCTGAATCTGGGTGAAGTATCTGTCTTGTGCCTTTTTTAAAGCAATGTGCTCTTGACTCACCTGTATACCACCTTCTCCCTACCTTCAGCTTCTCAAAGGTAGTCCTTTATTCATGGGCCCAGTACCTGGCACACTGTAGGGGCCCATTAAATATAGGCAGGCTGACTGAATGTTTCATGCTCACATATTAGAAGTGAATAAGATTTTTAGAAAGATTTTGTTTATTTGAGAGAGAGTACAAGCATGAGCAGGGGAAGGAGAAGAGGGACAGGCAGACTCCCTGCTGAGTGCAGAGCCTGATGGGGTCCCATCTCAGGATCCTGAAATCACGACCTGAGCCTAAATCAAGAGTCAGATGCTTAACCCACTGAGACACCCAGGCGCCCTATGAATAACATTTTAAAAATTATTTTTAGTTGCTGAATTCTCACCCTTTTAAAGTTTACAACTCAGTGGTTTTCAAATGTATATTTATGTTTTTAGCTATTGAAGGTTTGTACCACTTTTGAAGATAGCTGAAAAATTTGCTGCTGGCTAGGGTGCCGGACCTTTTATCATTGTCAAGAGAGTAGAGAGTGTACTCTCTCTGCTGCTCCTATTTTTTTTTTTTTTAATGTTAGTGGGGGAGCTATACTTTAAAAAGTAGCTCTTTGCTTATGTGAAATTGAGACTTTCAGATTTATTTATTTTTTATAGATTTATTTTAGAATGTGACCGGGGTGGGGGGGGGTTTCAGAGGGAAAGAGAGAGAGTCTCAGGCACACTCCCCACTGAGCCCAGAGCCCACTGTGGGGCTCAATCCTAGGGTGTGAGATTATGTGAGATGGTTAAGGCTCCTTAACCATCTAAGCCACCCAGGTGCCCCTACTTTCAGATTTAATTTGTTTTTTTTTTTTTCATTAGTTGTGATAGGACCAATTATTAGATGCACTTCTCCCCACCGCTATAATGTCTTCATTTGGTTCCGATTAGGGGATACTTACCTTAAATCTTATCTTAAAATCTCATCTACAAGGAAAACCATGTTTGAGGTTGAGTAGGGTGAAGGGTTAGATTTTTGATCGTAGTCTGAGTATTCTCAGAAGACTGCTGCACTGAAATAATGTTGGTATATTATGGGATTTAAATTAAGGGGAAAAAAATACCTTCTTTCCCCCAGATCTAATTTTCTCACTATTAAGCACTCCACATTTAGACTTCATCTTTATAATACCTGATTTTTTTTATACCTCACATTTTTGTATATGTGCTGCTGAAGCGAGCACAATACCTCACATTTTTGTAGATTTTGATTTCACTATGTGAAATTACAGTGAAATTTGTTTCCATACTTTCTAACATTATCAGTAAATTTTTGTATTGTAGAATAAGGGATACTAAGTAGAGAGAAAAGTAACTTTCCTTAAAAAAATGGGAGTTTTGTGGGGAAAATTATTTATGGCTAGATGAAACTTAATAAAAGTAATCACTCTAAGCTATTAACGGTTTTAAGCCCTACCAGTACAGAATCAGTTAGTTCTATTGTGATGCAACTTCTGGTTCTTGATTCTGATGGAGAATTCTAAGAGTAGCAATCTCCATTTTGTTTTGTGCTTATGAGCTTTCCTTCTCTACACGTTTTCTCCCCGTCATCTCTCTGCCATTTCCTTTCCTACCCTTCCTCCCCCCTGTTCCTTACCTCTAAACTAAAACTGTGAGTTTGTAGGATAACATTTTGTGATTTTTTCTTTGTTTGTTTTGTTTCGTTTACAGCATATGCTGTAACCATGACCACTGAAGTAGGCTCCGCATCTGAGGTGAAGAAGGAATCTGAGCCATTAGGAGCAGATGCCACCAAGGAAAACCCTAAAGAAGTAGCAGAAAATCAGCAGAATCAGTCCTCTGATCCGGAGGAAGAAAAACATTCCCAGTCTTCTCCTACAGCTGAAAGCCAAAGTAGTCCACGCCGCCAGAAGAAAGAGAAGGATCCATCTGAGAGCAGGGGCATTTCTCGATTCATACCCCCATGGCTTAAGAAACAGAAGTCCTATACCTTAGTAGCGGCTAAAGACGGAGGAGATAAAAAAGAGCCTGCCCAAGCTGCCGTGGAGGAGGTTTTAGACCAAGAGGAACCTCTTCCTGAAGGAGAAAGGCAGGCCAAGGGCGATGTTGAAGAAACCGCTCAGAGAAAGCAGCAGGAGGTGAAAGTTGATGTAAAGGAAGAGAAGCCCTCTGTGAGCCGTGCTGAGGCACAGGTATGTTTGAGAACAGATTGTCTGGAAGTGAAAGCTTGGTGTTTTGTTGGTTTTTTAAGATTTTATTTATTTATATGACAGACAGAGATCACAAGTAGGCCTAGAGGCAGGCAGAGAGAGGGAGGAAGCAGGCTCCCCGCTGAACAGAGAGCCTGATGCCGGGCTTGATCCCAGGACTTGGGGATCATGACCTGAGCCGAAGGCGAAGGCTTTACCTAAACACTGAGCCACCCAGGCGCCCCGAAAACTTGGTGTTTTAACCACATACCAAAAAGGAGTTTTTTCTTTGGAACCCTACGCAGATTTCTTATATTCAGACACTACTGTGGCTTACTGTGTCTGCCAGGGCCTTCTTGTTACTCTTTTTTTTTTTTTTTTAAAGATTTTATTTATTTATTTGACAGACAGAGATCACAAGTAGGCAGAGAGGCAGGCAGAGAGAGGGGGGAAGCAGGCTCCCCATGGAGCAGAGCCCGATGCGGGGCTCGATCCCAGGACCCTGGGATCATGACCCAAGCCAAAGGCAGAGGCTTTAACTCACTGAGCCACCCAGGTGCCCCTCGTTACTCTTTTAAACCTGGCCAAGATAATAAGGCCAAAAAATCGACTATTTATGCAAACCATAAAAAACAATTCATGACTCTTCCTTTTAAGGTTAAGCAGATACTCTCCGAATTCTACCACCTCTCCTTTTTAAATAGTATGAATTTTAATAACTTTGATTTGATGTATGTAAGTGTTCAGTGTGTAGGAAGAAATAGATATGTACGTGTGAGCATTTTGGTTGCTTAATGAAGCCTAGGTTTTGCCATGACTGGAAATTTTATTATTTGAAATGATATTTAAATTTTAGTTGCCAGGACATAGTTTCTTTTACTTATTTAGTGCTGAAATTACCAAATCGGCAAAATGAGAAAATGGGCGGTGGATTGGGGGAAGGGCGATACAGGGAAATACCCTTTCCGGCAAAATCTTGAAGTCTTTAAAAATCTGAGGCTGACGGTGTTTGACAATCATGATGCTTACCAAAGATTTTCCTTTGGATAACTTGGGTCTTCTGCAGATTGGCTAACTTTAGTATGAACTTCCTTTTTTCCGTTAACAGCCCACTGAAGAGGTAAGGAAGGAGAGAGAAGAGAAGGTGAAGGAAATGCAGGAAGACAAGTCAGAAGAAGCAGCAAAGAGGGAAACCAAGGAAGTGCAGACCAATGAGCTAAAAGCAGAGAAGGCCTCCCAGAAAGCCAGCAAGAAGACCAAAACAGTCCACTGCAAAGTGATCCTCTTGGACGGCACCGAGTACAGCTGTGACCTGGAGGTGAGACAGGGCCCGCCAAAGAGTGGAAGTACGGGCTGCCCTCACTGGTGCGGCGGCATAGTGTGTTATCTTGCTGTGTTCCTATAAGCTGGCCCGTCAGTTTTGCTTTAAGAAATAAGAAAATGTAGAAGAGGGTCATTCCTATCACAGACAATATTTCCTGACCCTTGCGGCGGGGCGGGAGGCAGGACCAGGGTTTGGCTAGTTTGCCCGGGTCACGTGGGTGGGCAGGTGTTTGTTCTGAATGAACATTAAATGGTTGGACTATTACCCTTGTCCCTAAGGGATTCACTTGAGGAAAACCAGTAGTGCTATGTTGATTATTTCAAGAGCCATGATAATTTCACTTTAACCCTACCTGGTTTTTTTTCTTTTTAATCCTGAGTCAGATACCGACTTAAAATCAAGCTCATTTGTTTAGTGTCATTTAATTAAAAAACACTCTTGATTTACAAGGCATGTAATTCATTAGCTTGGATGTGACCAAAACCAATGTAATTTTTAAAATCATCTCATACCTTATAATTTTGTCAGTCAGAAGAGCTTGTTGCTTTTCATAGCTAAGTTGCTTTATTTACAAGAACGTATGCTAACAGTTGATGTTCACTGAAGAACTGTGTCAGCTGCTTCCGTTGGATGAGTTCACATCACACTTGTGAGACTCTATGTGAGGTAGGTATTAGTAGGTATTATTGTGGGTATTTTCATTGTTCCAGTGGGCAACTGTAAGGCTTAGAGAGTTCACGTAACTTGTCTGGAGTTTCCCAGCTAGTTCATGGATGGGCCTGAATTCTAGACCTGGTAGTTTGACTTCAGACATCATGGACCTGACCACCGAACTACCCTGTTTCATTTGCTACACGTGGGACCTCTTTTGTTCATTGAAAATATGGTCTCTAAATAATCTTTTTTGAGGGTCTTCTCATCTATTTACATATTAAAGTTATTTTTTCCTCATTCCTTACATTCTTCCTTATTAAAAATAGAAGTTATACTTTACAGTGAAAGCATTCAGCCTGGTGAAATAGACCTATCTAGTTGAACAATAGTTTGTTTTATATATATATATATATATATATATATATATATTTTTTTTTTTACATATAATCACAGAAAATTTAATTACATTTTAAACCAGTCAGCTCAAACATATCACAAGGCACTAATAACTACAGATAAAGGAAATAGATACTCAAGTTAATTCATTATTATAAAATACCTGTAATGGATTTTTTGGGGGGAATTCTTAGAGTACAAGGTTGGAGGATGCTAAGATGAATGTCTCCTAAGTCCTTGCCTTTATTTTACTCATTTCAGTTATAATTATTCTGATATTTCAGTTATTTGAAGAATAGGAGTAGCAAAAGAGGATTAAAAATCCTTAAAGCTCTGTGAGAGTCAGGGAGGGCCATGGGGAAGGCTGCCTGACACTGTGTATCTGGGGTGGGGGACAGTAAGGAAAACCATGGATAGCTGGTCTGAACTTGACTCAGTTACATTTGACCACATGTCCCTTGTTTCTCCTACCTATCCTAGAAGTTAGGGTGTCTAGAATATGAGAACCAGCTTGATATGATAACTTTACCTTGAGTCATTTATTCAAACTGAACCGAGGCCCAGAAACTGACTTCATCTATAGAATATGATTCCTTAGATAATTCAGAAGGTCCCTGCTATCTCTGAATCTCTTTGTATCACCATACCTCAGGATTTACCAATGTGCTTTGTGGTTTAAATCTATTTTTGTGGTCTGTCTTTTAAAATCACGATGTATGTAAAAACTACAGAAATCTAGGAAATAATTGACAATTCACCATAAAAATTTTAATCAGATGTTCCCAGGTTGCCATATGTTTCAGATTTTTTTTTAAAGAACTAAAACCCTAAAGACTTTGCTAAAGTCTCCATCCCATCTCTCCTCTCTTGCTCTGTACATCTCTTTTTACAGCATGTAAATCTACTTTGTTTAACCGCCGTCTAGTTTACTGTGAATGACTGAACGAGTTTCTCCATTCCTCCATGGAGGCTCCATTTCTTTTTGTAGTGGAACAGTCAGTGCTTCAGTGAGCATAATCGTACACCTTGCCTTGTTTACTGTGCAAGAGTTTCATCAGGGTGGACACTTTGTAGTGGAATTGGGATGTTGACAGAATGAAGTACTTCCTTAGATTTCCCCAGTACTGCAAAGTGATCCCCAAAGTGGTTGTGCCAATTTCAATTGCAGCCAGTATCCACCACGGTGAATTTTTCCACATTGTCTCTACTTATTCGTGACACTTGGTATTCATTCTGTATTTTTTAATCTAGGGTTTTTGCATATATTACCTTTAACTTTCTTTTATCCACTTTATGAGATTTTGTGACCTAGGTTATAAGCCTCATAAAGTTGCTTCCCTTTTAATATTCTCTGGAAAACTTTGGATAAATGACAGATTATTTGTTCTTTGGAGATCTGGTAGAACTTGCCTTTAAAACTATCTTGGCCTAGTGTAAAGAGGAGAGTTGTAGAGTGGGTTTTTTGTTGCTGTTGTTGTTTTGAATTACTGATTTGATTTCCATATACTGACAGTTTCTGTTTTTTCTCGAGTCAGTTTTAGCAATTCATATTTTTAGGGGTAACTGTCCACTTCCTCTAATTTGATACATTGGCTGGCCTGAGTTTTTTCATAGCATTGTTGTCTTATGTATTCAGTTTTTGTTTTTTTTTTTTAAAGATTTTATTTATTTATTTGTTAGAGAGAGAGAGCGAGCACAGGCAGACAGAGAGGCAGGCAGAGGCAGAGGGAGAAGCAGGCTCCCTGCTGAGCAAGGAGCCCGATGTGGGACTCGATCCCAGGACACTGGGATCATGACCTGAGCCGAAGGCAGCCGCTTAACCAACTGAGCCACCCAGGTGTCCCGATGTATTCAGTTTTTATTCCATTTTCATGTCTAGTGTAATTTGCCTTCCCCCCAATCATTCTTCCTGTAGAGTTACCCTTTTAATTTTTTTTTTTTTTTCAAAACAACTTGACTTTGTTTCTGTTTTTTCTTTTCTACTTTGTAGCATTTTCCTCCCTTTGCTCTTTATTTTTTCCTTGGGATTACCCTGTTATTTTTCTAGTTTCTTGAGTTTAATAGTCAATATACAGAATCTTGGCTCTAGTTTTCCCTTCAAGTATCTCTTGTTGAGAGCACAAACATTGAACATAGGGTTTTTCATTGCCATTTGGTTCTTAATATTTTTGCATCATGTTATGGGTCTTTTTTTTCCCTCTTTTATCTACATGTACAAAATTTTCCCCTTTTTACCATCATATAGTACCTTAAAATTTATTTTGACATTTATATTATTGCACTGGATTTATTTTGGTTAGGATTTGCCTGAACTATCTTTTTCCATTTCTTTGGTTTCAGATATTATGCCCTTGTATCTTTGAGATGTGTTTTTTAATCCCTTCTGAGAATTTAGTCTTTTTTTTTTTTTTAAGATTTTATTTATTAGAGAGAGAGCACAAGAGAGGCAGCAGAGGGAGAGAGAGAGAGAGAGAGAGAGAGAGAGAAGCAGGTTCCCCACCAAGCAGGGAACTCTGTGCGGTGCTCAATCCCAGGACCCTGGGATCATGATCTGAGCCAGACAGACATGTAACCGATTGAGCCACCCAGATGCCCTGAGAATTTAGTCTTTTAACTGGTGAGTTTAGGCTGGGAATTTTATATCATAACTGATACATGGCCACATTCTGCCATCTAATTTTGGGTTGTCTGGTCTTTTTCTTTGTTCATTGTTACCCTTTTAGGAATATTTAAGTGTTTGATAGTCATAATTGACTTAATAAAGTCTGATATTAATCACTGTGCCTACCCCCCTTTTTCCCCTTCTGTTTAGCACTCATTTATTAGATGTCAGATCTCATTTTGGAATATGGTACAAAATAACATTCTTATCTGTATGACTATTCCCTCTTCTATGACTTTGCTACTCATGGGGAATGAAGTTGTTGGGTTGCTTGAAGCAGAGTTGGGATGGAATGCAATGTTAAATGCACCAAAGTTTGCAATTAACCAAAGTTAAATTCACTGAGACTTAATTTGGTTGCAAAAGCATAGGAACCTTTATTTTTTATTACTATATTAATGTACAGATTGTTTTTTCAGTTAATAAATGATTACTTAATATATCATTAAAAATGAACTTTTTTGAGAATGGTAGATAAATTTGAAATTAGTATGTAGCATGTATGTGTTGAGTACATTTTTTTCTTCTTTCAAGTAAAAGGAAAATGAAATGTGAGTAGGCTTCAGTGATGTGATCCCCCAGTAGATTTCACGTACCAGCATTTCACTAGAATTCTCAGCAGTGACTTTCTATCTGACAATAGGCCATAAATCATCAGTATCATAGTAGCTCTTCTAATAATGCACATGTTTTAAGTTGTATTTCCGATTTTGGCTGATTCCCTTTTATTGAGTGCTTCTTCCCATTTTGGTTCTCTGGTTGCTTGCTTAGTATCATTAGCACGGGTCTGCCATGCATCCAACCTGTTGTTACTTCCTCTTCAGCAGCAGGGCGCAGAGGACGGCCATCATGTGGTTTGAGTGCGCTTCTGTTTTCCATTCCAGCATTGACCTTAGACAGCTTGGGTAATGTGCTGATGCTGCTGCTTCTCTGTAGTTCCACAGCTCTACACAGGAAATCCGTGTCTAAGGACTCCTTGGGGAAGTATGCTGCGGGAAAGCGTAGCTATTGATGAACTTGCGAGCACTCAACAGTGTTGGAAATACATACTTTCACTTTATTTGGTTTGGGAGAGATTTGTTTCCATCTGTTTACTGTCAAAGATTCTAACTATCTTGACTTTTTAGATGTAGTTACTCTTTTCCTTTTGTATGTACATTTGTCTCATTTTCAGCTAGTCCTTTAGATTGTAGCATCCCCATCCCACTGAAGGGAAGCATGGTCTGTACAGGAGTCTCGAGGAGTTGGAATGACCTAACTTAGACCTTATAGAGTCAGATGAAGTTCTGGAGAGCATTCAAATGCCAGGATGAGAGGATTCAGACTAATTTATAGAGTAAGATTTGCTGGGGAGACACGGAAGAGGTTGGAAAGTCACTGGAAAGGAGGAGCCAGCAAGGTCAAGAGTGCTGTTTAGATTTTAGAATACAGTAGGCAGCTGTGTGGCCATAGCAAATGTAGGAGGACTTTTTTATTCACTACATCTGTTAAGATGCACATCAGTAGTCTTTATAGATTGGATTTCATCAGTGTGATTTGAGCATTGGGAAAGTTAGGCAGTTTCCTGTTTGTGGTACCCATCAGTACCTTTGGTCAACAGAGGCACCCCTTTTAAGCCCATTTCATGCAAATGTTACTGTATTAACTGCATTATTTTTCTTAAAGATAATTCTTGGAGATAGTATTGTTTGGTGTCCTAACATCACCTGTTTCTCCAATTACTTCCAGAAGATAGGTGGTTAGATCTCCAGATGTCCATCTATATCCCTATATTCCTTGTTCTGTTCATTTTAGGCTTCTCGTTTCCCCATTTTTTTCTCCTGTGGGCCATCTGAGCCTATTCTCTCTTGAACATCGGGAATTAAATGAATAAGCTTGCTCAGGGAACCGAGGCAGCTCTGTTTTCAAAAACTAATTATCTTTCGAGTCTGTATTCTTTTGAGGTAACAGTATGTGTTATTAAAAGTGGATAAAAATGCCCCACAAAGGGGTGCCTGGGTGGTTCAGTGGGTTAATGCCTCTGCCTTTGGCTCAGGTCATGATCTCAGGGTCCTGGGATCGAGCCCCGCATCGGGCTCTCTGCTCAGCGGGGAGCCTGCTTCCTCCTCTCTCTCTCTGCCTGCCTCTCTGCCTACTTGTGGTCTCTGCCTGTCAAATAAATAAATAAAATCTTTAAAAAAAAAAAGACTATAAAAAAAAGTCCCACAAATACAATATTTGTGAGCATAAATATCGGATAGGAGGACATTTTTAGAGCATGATTACAGGTAAGTGAAAAAACAATATGGAAGTGTTTTGACTGTAATTAATGTTCTTTTTGGCTTATGTAACAATAAACTTATTGTTAAGCCATGCATTAATTTAGACCCAAGGCCTAGTCTTTGTTCGTTTGTTCCAAATCTTTGTTTGAAGTATTTTTTCATTGGATTTAGTGAAAATTACAATTTATATATGACAATACATATTTGTCATCTATTGATAATAAAAGATCTCAAATTTTTTTTTTGAAACTTTGAGGGTTATATTTTCTAATGAAGCAGCTATAATTTCTAGTCTTTGATAACATCTGTTTTTATCTTACTGGAATACTTAATGGTATGTGACAAGCTCCTCTAATATCAGACTTTGAATGGAAAGAATTGTAGGGAGTCTCTTGGGCCCTGCCTGCATGTTCCAGAGACTCAGCTATAGGACTCCTGGGACACTCAGTGTGTTAAAACATCGGGGTTCTTTCCTCTCAGGTTAAAACACAGGCAGACTTAGTTGAAGCCATGGGTATAAAACCAGGAGACTTATGTTTCCTTTTCTTTTGACTCTTCTGATGTCTACGGGCAGTCACTTCCTCTTTTCTATCCTCAAATTGCAAAATAAGAATGAAAATACTTGCTTCCTCTGTTTCTATGATAGAGCTGGTTTTACTGCAGCTGAGAAAAAGCTGTAGCTTTTTTTTAAGCCAGAGAATAAATATGAAAGTTCCCATATGGCTTTGGGAGCAGGAGGGAATGTGCATTCTGAGTTAGAGCTGCTCGCATTTCCCTCTGGTGTCAGAAAGTTGTTCCCACATGTTGATTTTAGTCTGAGAATTGAGGGCATTGTTTCTGCCCACACAGGAATGCCAGTACCATTTTTTTCTTTAGTGCTATGAATAAGGCGATGAGAATGTAGGCTCTTTTCGGTGGTGTGATGATGATAAAAGTATTTATCAGAAAGTAGAATGTGTCAGGGTTGACTTTTCTCATGTAGAGGACTGGTCTCTGAAGTCCAATTTGAGATCATTGCTTTCGAGTGGGTGTTACTTATTTACTTGATTGCTTATTCTGCTTTCTCTCTCCTAGGTAGTTTTTCAGACCTCTGGCACTGACCCTTACTAAGTTTCTTAGTTAAATAATTTTCACTATTCTATACTCTGGGAGGATCTAGAAGTTGTCATACTCTATACGCTCCCATAAAATGGTGTTAGATTCAAAAAAATGTGGATTAGGAACTCAGGACAATTTAATTGGCATATATTATGTGCAATATAAAAATCCCAACAGCTGGTGGAATGTCGCTGTCTGTCCAACTATCCCTTTGGCTTAAAAAATTTAAGATGAAGATTCTGTTCAGTGACTTGTATTGAGTGAGTGGCAAGAGGCTGCTGTGCCACATGAGTGGTTGAATCCTTGGTCCAGCTTGAGGAACACTAGGGAGTCCCAGGAACAGGGCAGATCATGGCCTATTTATCAAACCTGGCTTTAGCTCAGCATTCCAGACTCTTTCAGGAATGACCTCAGACTATCTTTTGATCTCTATTACTAGTGGATTCTCCCAGGTTTTCTCTTGCCAACCTAATTGGTCTTCTAATCAGGCATCTCCTCAATTATCTTCTCTTTGAGTTTCTGATCAGAACATTTCTCTGCGTTGTGATTACCTCTTTAGCCACATGACTTCTCCCATGGTGTCATGTCCCAACTCTGTCTTCCCCTGAACTTGTTTGCACCATTAACTTGTCAATCAGTCATGCACCAGCTTCTGAAAGAATCACTTGTATTGGGTTTGAAAACTGGTAAACTCTTGAAACTGTTGTTTAATTTTTCTCCTGTTACTTCTTCACCTGCATTGTTTATTCCTTGGGAAAAGGACCTTTCTTCTCTCTCCTCATGGGGCATTAATACAGGACTTTGTACACTACTCATAGAAAGTAATTGTTGCCTAATATTTTCTCTACTTTCACGTATGTGTGTAACATTTTCATCCTTCTTCTCTAAGCTAAATGATCACACTTTCTTATTTATGTTACCATTTTTTCTCTCCACCCTCCAATTAGAAAAGATTTGGGTGTGCATATAAATATGTGGGTCTCCTCCCTGCCCACACTGCACACCCCTTATTGCTACTTCTGTCCACCACTGGCCTGGTTTTCAAATGCTTAGAAACAGCAGGCTACCTTCTAATAGAAACACTTGGGCTTAAATGAATGAAAACAATTAAATTCCTATAAAAGGCTGTGAAATGGCTAGGAGAGAGCCGGGCAGAAGTGGGTAAGGGGTGGTCCTGGGCCTGTACGAGCCCACAGCCTGTCAGGGATGTTAGATTGCCCGAATTTAGGATTATAGGAATGTCTCCCCTTACGTGGGGGTTGCCATGGGAGGTTGCTTGCTGGCCAAGTGTACGCTGGGCTTGGAAACAGATAATACCTTATTCCCTGCCTCTCTTCACTGTTGAGCACACTAAAGAATGATATCGTTTTCATTTCCAGGCTGTTAAGAAAGCTACCACATGTTTTATCCTTCCTGTCTCGCGAACTTTTGGTTTTAAAAGCTGGAGGTTGCCCTTGCATCAGTGGTATTTTGAAAGCACTAAATGGGGACACTGGGAAGCAATTTGTCACCCTGAGTAACCATGCTGACATCATTTTGAAGGCAGCCTCCAGCTCTTCCTGGCCCTTTCTCACATGTGCCGCTGGGCAAAGCGAACTCTTTGGTCATTTATCATTTAGTATCAGGTAATCCATTTTCACTCTAACCTGAGGGAGGCAGTAGAACAGGCACGAGGTATATGAATTATGTTTCTGTTTTGGAAGGAGAATTATTTGAAGGTTGAGTAAGATTAGAAATGGGGAAAGTCATTTTCCGGATAAGGTTTGTACTTTAAAATCTGTTCTGATAGATTTTTCTCATTCACTAAGATATATGAGGATTAAAAAATTTTAGCTCCTTGGGGCATCTGGGTGGTTCACTGGGTTGAGCGTCTAACTCTTGATTTCGGCTCAGGTCATGAGCACAGTGTCTTGAGATCGAGCCCTGTGTTGGGCTCTGAGCTCAGCAGGAAGTCTCCTTGAGATTATCCTGGCAACATGCATGCACTCTGTCTCTGTCTCTCTCAAAAAAAAAAAAAAAAAAAATTTTTTTTTTTTACTTCCTTAACAAGATTCATCGAATGAAGAAATGCAATGTTATTTCTCTCAGGCAATAAAAACATAAAATATCTTTCGTTTAAAACACTATTCAGAATCCCTCTGTTTTTGTTACTTATTTTTAGTTACTTTTCTCTATTCTGAGGACATTAAAGACGATGTAACTGACTTGTGTTTCTCAACTGTACAAATTTTGCTAACTCTTCTCTTCCGTGATCCCATCTCCCTGTTGCCCCCCCCTCGAGCTTCCTCTGTGGGTGTGTAGAGCTTGAAAGGGGGTCAGGGACTTGGGAATCCTGCCTATGCCTCTGTTTATTTCACAAATGCCAGAGTCATTCATTTCATCCTGCCCCTTCCACAGCAGGATTCATACTTTGGTCCAGTAAAAACATGGGCAGAATGCATCATTAGTATTAGTATTTACAGTACCATATAATATAGTGTACTAATATTTGGGTCTTAAAGGGATTGAATTCAATATAATGTCCTAAAAGCTGGTATATAAAAGCACTGGATTAACTCCGAAAAAATTTCTTCATACAAGGTGGCTAAATGAGTCAAGCATTGATAAAGGATCTGTCAGATTGCTGTTTTTATGATTTGCTTCATTATGTTCTGCAACAGAGTTACACAGGGACTCAGAGAAAAGTTATGAGAAATATTACTTTTAACTTTTTTTTCTTTTTAAACTCTTATAGTCTGCAGAGTCACCTCCAGACAAAAGCTCCATTCTGCCTAGTCACGGCTACTCTTCACTGTGTTTCTTTTGTGGAATATGCCATTTTAACTGGTTTTGAGATTGAGTCTGATTTTGTGCATCCCCTAGTTATTTACAGAGAGGAAAATTCATCCGAGTCTTCTGAGCTGTTTGACATATTGATCATTTTCATATTTCTGTCAGCAGCAGTTTAAAGTGAGTCAATAAGAATGCTCTACTAAGCTATTCTGTTGCATAGAAAGCCTATATGAATCAAATGTCAAAATTCATTCTAAGCAAATAGTTTGCAGAGAATGTGCTAGCCTACAGAAGTTGCTGCTTCTAGTTTTTGAAATAAGTCCTGGTAGACGTGGTACTTACCAACATTTAAAAGAAGATACTTACAAAATTTTTGGTTTGCTCATCTGCCTAGAAGTTTAATACTGGCCTCTCTTTAACAGTTTTTGTCACTTTTAAAGAGATGATACTTTTTCATAGATTCATGCCAAGTCCTGCTATTACAGTGAGCAATAGAAAAAGTTAGACAAAAAGATGGTACATTTTCATTTCTTAGGAATTATTTTAATCCCTGGCTTGCTGATGTCCCTTAAGGATGGTATGTCATTTTTAAGAAAAAAGAGGAAGTTAAAGTCATATTTGCACAGTATTTTATAAATTTGGTTTTAAAAATCATATTCATTTAAATACATCTTTTGTGTTCAGAAATAATTTTTACCCCCAAATATTGATTTGCTTCCTACTTTTGCTGAAAAGATAAAAAGAAAAATGTAAGATATTTTGCCTCTCAAGCTGCTTATGAGTATTACTTTGAAGGATAAACTATACGTTCGAAGCTGAGAGTGGGACATGAATGTAATTGATAAAGTACTGTTCGGGGTTAGAAAAATAACAGGAGTATCATGTTGTCACAGGCTGAAATTGGCAACTCCTCACTTCAGAGAAATGATTCCTAGATTTTGAAGAATGAAATATTTAGGAAAAGTCAGCAACACCTAGCCCATTACATTTTTTATTTAAGAATGGCTCAACAGTAATATCCAAGCAGAAATATGGGGTTCTACGACTAGGTTTAAATGCTGCCTTCCTCCTAGGTCAGGGATAGCTTGATAGTAAACCTTGGTTAGGAGCGAGCCACTGTTGATAGTTTTGATCCGGGCTTTTCTTGGCATGACTCGAACTAGAAATCCTCCCATTTTACAAGTCAGCGGATCACTGGGTTCACTTCTGCTAAACATCACGGAAGAGGTGGGCTCCCATCCACCAGAGAGGTTGCGAAGAAAACATAAAACAGAAATGCATGGACTCGAAGCCCAGCCTTTTTCAGTCTGCTTTCCAAAATTTCACTGGCACAGATCCTGTTCCTTTTTTCCCCCCTGTGTCAGGATGGGGGAAAAAGTGAGTATGTGCATGTGTGCAGTTGCATCATTTTCTGTTCTAACTAGCTTCCAGAGGGAGCAGAAGTAAATGGGTTATGTTTAATCTACCGTCTTTAATTGGCGGTCCACTTTCTACTTAGGAAAATTTGAGCAAGGAGCATGTTTTCTCTCGAGTGAAGGGGGAGGTAGGCCATCGTCCTCAATATAGCACATACCCTTGTTGTCAGGAGACACTTGAGTTCTCTTGCCATAAAAAGACTTTTACTTTGTGGTAGTAGCTTTAGTAGCATTCGTTTTGGTATTTTGTTCACTATTTTCTCTCAGATGCCTTTTGTTCATTTATTTTCTTGTCTGATTATTTCCTGCAGGGGTCTTGCTAATCCATTTTATTCTGCATGTGTGTTTGATTGGACAGAATGGAGGCGGGTCATAGAAATGGAAGGACTGGAAGGGTATTCTGAAAATGTTTTACTGTTTTTGTAATAGCTGTGATTCACTTCTTATTCATGTGATTTCGGTCATTGTCTGTTATATAAAATGTGTGGTTTTGTTCACCAAACAGTTGCAGACCAAGCATTGGGGATCCTGTTGGGGACTAGTGGGTCCCCTCATCCCTGGTCAGATCTTGGGCAGCAGAGAGCAAAGGCTGCCTTCCTGGGTTCAGGCTGGATTTCAGACTTCTTTCCAATAGTAAGAATCTGTTCTGGGTGTGGTGACTTGGGGAAGTACCCAATGTTAACATTTCTATAAAGCTTCCCCCCCCCGCCCCAAAATTGATTGATTTTAGAGAAGGGGTGAGAGGGGCCAAAGGAGAGGGAGAGAATCTCCAGCAGAATCCCTTCTTGGGGAGGAGCTTGGAGCAGAGCTTGATCTCACGACCCTGAGATCAGGACCTGAGCCAAAATCAGGAGTCAGACAGACACTTAACCAACTAAGCCACCTAAGTGCCCCTTTATAAAGCTTTGCAATGTGTGGAATATTATCTCATTTTCCCCAGGGAAGGTGATGGAGGGAGGGTAAGCTGTTACAAAGCTCTACGTTGGTAGAGTAGTTCTCAAATTTAAAGTTAAAATTCGCTTCATTTCAGTGTTTTGAAATCTGCAATATATGTCTGCAATATATGGTATATCTTGCAATATATGTCAAAAGAAATTTAGGTTACTGTCCTCCCCCTGCCTTGCCAAAGTCTTTCATAATTCTATAGAGATGGTAATATTTGAAATTTGTGGAGTAATAAGCTCACAGTGTTGATGACCAGTAGGATGGGCTTCACAAGATAGGATATGGGAGGTCATTCATTGTGTTAGGGTGTGCTTGGGGGCATACATGCATACATTAATTCTTTATTCACTGTACCCAAAGCAGTCAGGGAAAAGACAATTGGCCCTTACTGATCCGTCCTATGAACAGTATCATTAGAATGCCAGGAAGTGATTTACAGTGAAAGGTAACTGCCAGGAAGAATGAAGTGTGTACAGTGATTGGCTGACTCATTCTTTTCTTCGTAATAAAGTCCTTGAATGATGCCAGGTGATAATCCTAAAGATATCTTTGTGAGCATGAAATTCAGAGCAAGGGGTATTATTCATCAATATATTGACTGGTGTCTTCAACTCACTTGTAGCTTGGTCCAAAGACACTGTTGGAGGGTGAGTGCATTTGCCAAGGTCAAGAATAATTATGCTTTTAGGCCAAGTATCCTTCTTCTGAGTGATAGTGATAAATTCTCACTTTTTGTTATTCCTACTCCTCCCCCTCCAAGAAGCCCACTGGGGTCTGTAAACAGGGGTTACACACGAGTGCGCATGCACACACACGTGCACGCACACACCCTTCTTTCTCCCCCCATCCCTCCCTCCCTAACATTTTAGGCATGCATTCTCGGGTTTCCTCCAGTGAGAACATTCACCCCTCATAGGTGTTGGTTTAACTTAGCACTACATTTACTGAGAAAACCCATCTTTAAGTTCTGTTGGACACTGTACCATGAACTTCAGTATTTCTAGTTGGGCATGTTAGTCACCTGATAAACTTAGGATGGGAGTTCATGTTGAGAAGAATGATTAGCCTGAAACTTATTTGCCAGGTAAAAATATTGTTTCTGTTGGAGAAAATTCTGATTTTCAAATAGATGTCACATTATCACTTTGCATTTTAGGGAAGAAATAATATAGGACAAGTAGGGATTGACCATCTGGGTATTCGAATACATAGTGCAGAGAGGCACTGTAAAAGAAGTTTCCAGTTTATGAATAGTTGTCTGTACATGCCATACCTCAGCAAATGATTTATTTGGAAAGTACGCTTTCCTATAGAGACAATGCACAAATGATTACATTTCCAGGTCCATTTGTGAAAGTCCATACCTTATGTTTTTTAACTCAATTCTGGGTGCTAAATCTTGGAGCAGGCTGCTAAAGACAGAATTTCTACCTCCCTTTCTTAACTCAGGCCAAAATTTTAAACCTCTTCCCCCCCCCCCCCCCAGATTATTTTCTTATTTCTTGGTGTTCTTCTCCATTAGACTTTCTTGTTCCTACTTCCATGATGATATTACTCTTTTGCAGTATAATTCAAAAAAAGTTATGTTTCCTGCCTACTTTTTCTCCTTCTAGAATCTAAATTCCTAATTCCTCAAAGGTAGCATATTTCTCAGCTCTTTAAGGAGAGGATCAGTGATTTGAGTGAATGACTTCAGTGTGTGAATGATTGATTATCTGTACTGCCTTCTAAGAGATATTTGCATTTTAAAAGAAAGCTCTTCTCTCTAAAGAATCCTAAGTGGTAACATTTCACTACTGGAGCCAAGGCCTGAGGAAAATTAAGGGAGTTTGTGTGGACGCCCAAAGGCTCAATTTGCAGTGTCTTTGGGTCAGGTTGACTAAGGTAGCCTTTTGGGGAAGCATCCCTCAGAGCTGCTGGTCACCCAAACACTTCCCGGCTTTCTTGCTTCTGAATCCCTGTTTCTCTCTGATAACATCACAGTTTTTCTCCTTATATAGTTGAGTTAATTTATGTGTATGTGTATTTTAAGTCAGGCAAAGTCTTGAAGATTACCCGCTCCCCTCCTCCCCACTTGGTGAACAAAGACCTTGTTGTCACTTTTTCTTTGGTTTTACTTTAGTTTGTTAGTCACCCATCAGGAATGAAAAACTTTTAATATGAAAAAATGTCAAGCTGAATGGAAAAACTGTTGCCTCCGATCGATGAAATGTATTTTCTTTCTCACATTGCCCAGAAGTTGCTTGTCATTGAATTCAAGACTCAGAAATTCAGGTGGTGTGAGGTATAAGGAAATTTTTGTTGCCAAGAGACTCAAGACTTCTCTTTCTGCATCAAATCCCGTTTCTGTTTCACAGCTGTCATAAAGTCAGTATTTAAGTGATTAAGATTATTCTGCATTACAACTTGGCTTCCACCTTGGTCTGTTGCTTTAAAAAAAAATACCTTAAACACTCCTGGTCAGTAGAGTTAAGAATAATTTCCTTGTGCCTGGTCTGTGATAAGATCAGATCACATATGGTCTAGGGTCAGATGGGTGTCTTGTGTTTTTCCAGCTGGTGATCTTTTTATTTCAAATGTAGTTTCAGGTATATTTGTCATTAAAGATGGTCAGGTAAATTGTTTATTAACAGGCTCTGTGGACCAGTCCTTTTTTAAAAGGTTTGAAGTGAAAACTTGAACAATCAATGCAGTATGCTGTGGGTGCTGGCTTTTGTGTCTGAGCCTTTGAAAGGGAGGAAAGGGGATTATGGTGCTGTGGATGTTGGGATAGATTGAAAGCTAGTGGACTTGGGGTCTGAGGCAGACAGTCTTACTCCGGGAGAGTTAATCTGTTTGCTCACCTTTGTATTATATTGTCTCATGGTCAGAATCCCTGCTTGAGCTTTTTACAAAGAGGAATACAAAGAATTTTTAGGGCAGTGAAATTACTCTGGATGGTACTGTAATGGCAGATACACGTCGCTATACATTTGTCCAAATCCATAGAATGCACAGCACCAAGAGTGAGCCCTACTGTTAACCACAGACTTGGGCAATAATGACTGTGTGTCAGTGGAGGTTCATCAGTCGTAACGAAGGTGCCTGGAAGGGGGGGATGTCGATAATGGGAGAGGGAACACAGGTGTGGGGCTAGGCAATATATGGGAACTCTGTAAGTTCTCACTTTCTGTGAACCTAAAACTGTTGTAAGAAATAAAATCCAAGACAAAAATTAAGAAAACTACAGATGCCCAGGTGTCCCCTTTGAAGATGCTGACTCGGTGGTTTGGATGCCAGGCTTGAATCTGTGCAGCCAGAGTTAAGAACTACTTGGAAAGGCTGGACCATCCTGTCGGCAGTCTGTGCAGAGCACCCGCTCCCCAGGGAGAGGAGCAAGTCGTACATCAGCTCCTTCTTGAAATATTATTATGGCTAGCCAGGTAGTTTCTTCATCTAGTGGTAGGAAGGGGAATAGAGTAGAGACCCTCCACTGACATCGCAGCGGGTGTTGAGCGTCTGTCTGGGTCCACTTGACAGCCTTTTCCTCACTGATCCGTGGCTGAATTTGTCCGGTTCGAATTTGCTTTGAGCTATGCTCTGCATCCAGTAAGGGCTTGAAAAGCATTAGTTGCAGTTGTTATGTTTTAAAACCCTGATTGGTTTTTTTAGGATCCTACTATTTTTCTTGAATTCTTGATGCAAATACTAAAATCCCATGCCATGGATAAATTCCTGGTAATATTTTTATATTGTATCAGTAATTTAGTGATTTAGAAGGCCCATAAGTTGAACAGACACCACTTATATATTCACAATGACTTTGTCATTTAAAGAACTTCCTTAGACTCTAACCTTCACTTAGTACCTTCACAAGTAAGAAAAAAAACCCATAAGATTTAAAGATAATAATATACTTTGTCTTGAAATTTTGAATAAACCAATCCCTAGTGTCCAAGGCACTATTATTGGAGAGTCAGAAGAGAGACATTGTCTGTAACCAGTTGGATTAAAAAAAAGAGGTCAAAGATAAAGTCCTTTACTGTACCACCAAAATAAACTAGAACTGTGGGAATAGAAATATAGTTGGATTTTGCATAGGAGAACTTGCAGGCTATCCAACCGCTGGACACTTAGAGCAAATGGAGGTTGGGATGATTCTTCCTCATACACTACAATACTGTTTCATTAAACTTTTATTACGAAAGGAAGGTGTATAAGGGACCATGTTTTATAAACAGCTGAGTGACTGACAGATGTTATAACTGACAGCGGTATTTATTGTTTTCATCTGGTTAAAGCCAAAAAACAAGTAAAATCCCTTGCATGGAATCTGTGTGCATGCTAACATTTCATAAACAAATAGAGTTTATGTAACAAGCTTCAAGACCCAGGGCTCTGGGTCTTTGGTGAGGTTTTCTGCATCCCCATTTCGGGCCATGGCTCTGGGATCCACCCTCGGGCTTCCTCCCAGTCCCCCAGCCAGCGTGCTGGTGAGAGGAGTGGGCCTGCTCTGCATTGTGGAGATAGAGGTCCTCCCAAGGGGTGCTCCCTGGTCTGTGAGCCATTCTTGCATCCTGAAAGCTGATGACAGCCTCTGGTTGCCGGAGACAGAAGTTGCAATCACCTTAGAGATACGGAAGGTGATTGTGGATGAGGGATTAAAGATTCAGTGCTTTATCTTTTAAGGCTGAAAATTAAGCATTTATTTGCTTTGGGTGGAAAAAAGGCCATGTCCATAGAGTCGAGTTTGTGGTTGATGGTGTATTTTGTCTGTTTATAATATATAGCAAGATTTTTGTTATTTTGCTGTTTACTACACATTATATAGATGAAACCTATTTTTTTATCTCATTTGTAATCTAAACTTATCTGGTCACTTATGAGATGAATCATGTGCTCAGTTAAGAATTCTGAAACGTGGACGCCTGGCTGGCTCATTTGGTTTTGAGACTGATTTTAGCTCACGTCATGATCCTGGAGTCCCGGGATCCAGTCCCACATTGGGCTCCCTGCTCAGCAGGGGGCCTGCTTCTCCCTCTGACCTTCTCCCCTCTCATGCTCTCTCTCTCTCTCAAGTAAATAAATAAAATCTTAAAAAAAAAATTTCTGAAATGTGCACATGTGCGCTCTCTCTCTCTCTCTCTCTCTCTAGAAAAAAAAATTTAAAAAGGCCGCTACTAAAACAAAAACAAATACTAGACCAGAAAAGATGTCATGATATCCTTGAGTAACTACATCCCGCAATAATTTTAAAGGAAACTCTGGCATAGCTAGAACATGGACGCTCACCTTTTTATTTCTAGCATCTGAAACTACATTATTTTATGTTGTTCATGTCCACATCATGCAGAATTTGTTCCGTTTATCCTAATTCCGATTCCTGTGTAATGGAAAAGAAATAGAGATTTCGTAATGATCACTAAGAGGTTTTTGTGGTTTTTTTTCCTTTCTTTTTGTAGCCTTGTCTTAAAGGAATACTATATAAGAAAAGTTTCTTGGGACGCCTGGGTGGCTCAGTTGGTTGGGCGGCTGCTTTCGGCTCAGGTCATGATCCCAGTGTCCTGGGATCGAGTCCCATGTCAGGCTCCTTGCTCAGTGGTGAGCCTGCTTCTCCCTCTGCCTGCCACTCTGTCTGCCTGTGCTCACTCCTGCTCTCTCTCTCTATCTGACAAATTAAAAAAAAAAAATCTTTAAAAAAAAAAAAGTTTCTTATACTTTATGGCAATTTACTAAAAAAAACCTACATGCTACATAATCTTGTTAAAGCATGTTTATCTGTGTGTGTGTGTGTGTGTGTGTGTGTGTGTGTTTCCCTGTTCACTAATGAAAAGGTTTGGAAACTTTTTCATTCTTACCAAAATAAGAAAGATACATATGTGTGTGTATATACATGTATGTATGTATATTTGTACACATTTTATATATACATACATAGGTATTATTTATAATATACACACATCTTTTTGAATAGTTGGAGAAACTTTTTCAAACTTAATTCTTATGAATAATCAGGGAAACTTAAAAATCTTTCTTTACTGTAAGTGGCTCACTTATTTCTGGAATTATATTTTCAACACACACACACACACCCCAATAATTGCATATGGTGTCTTCCTTTTTGTTGGGGTTTGAATGGACTTTGGGACAGAGGTGTATCGACAGCTCACTCAGACTGGTAGGAAAAGAATGATCTGGAAAACGATGGCCCTACACTATTTGAGACCCCCTCTTTCCTCTTCTGTATGGTTTTCTTTTATTTCCTCCACTGACTCGACAATGTATCAGTTGTTGTGTTTGCTCTTTGCATACCTTTCTTTCCTTGGCCTTTCATATTTGCATAGTGTAGTTAGAGCGAGTGCAGAATACATAGCTCAAGGGCTGTCATGTATGGATTGCATTGTGTGCTTCCCAGCACCGCGTCCTCGGCGCACAATAACGACAGTGTGGAGGGGCCTACACGGAGACTGTGATGGCGCTTTACACAGCACCAGTGGTGTGTGGTGCCCGCTGCAATCTGCCGCCTAAGCAGTTGCACAAATTCCTCCAAGTCGAGAGGCCTCCAGAAATGTCATGTTTTGGCCTCAGTCGCGAATGCCACAAATAACAGCACAGGCTCAAGGGACCTTGCTCAGCTTCTCAGATTCCAGCCTGCCTTTCTTTAGCTGGGTCTGCCATGGATCACTTTGTTTTAGTTTTTCAAGTCCCCAAAAGTTAGGTTTCCCACCCTTGAATAACATATTTCAAACCCATCTAAATTGTCTTGTTCTTTTTTCTCTTCAGGAGAGCTCTAATATATTCTATAGTTTTTTAGAAATGAAGAAAAATCTGATAACCTGGCAAGTAAGCGAAAGGGCTTTTCTTTGTTGTTGTTTAATTTTTTAGCCCACTGGTTTTTATATTGCTGGTCTGTGCTATAGGGGGGTTAGGGAGAGGCAGATAGAGGAAAAGAGATTGTAAAGCTTGTTGGTGTTTAATGTAGAAAGATTTCTTTTGAAAACGTTCTTGGCAAGTTTTATTAACAGTTGTATGATTTTGGGGCACCTGAGTAGCTCAATCGGCTAAGCGCTCGCTGCGTCCTGGGATCGAGCCCCTGTCCAGATCAAGCTCCCTGTTCAGCGGGGAGTCTGTTTCTCCCTCTCCCTCTGCAGTTCCTCCTGCTTGTGCTCTCTCTTTGTCAAGTAAAAAATAAAATATTAAAAAAAATAAAAAGTTGTATGGTATTAATTGTTTAATTAACTTGGTGCTACATTATTAGAGTTGCAGTTGACACAGATTACAGTCTGTAAAGATTCTAGTGCAAGACAGGATACAAAGCAGAGGTGTGCTTGCGATAGCAAGAGGAAATAACAGTAAAATTGATGTCTTAGTGAAGGAATGTGCTTGTCTATAAAACCTCACTGTCCCCTGCTGTATGAAGGTAGGGCATGGCTGGCTCTTAAGAGAGAGAGAGGCAGATTCGCTTTTCTGCTTTTGTCTTTCCTCTAGTTCTCAAGAAGTATTTGGAAATGTTCTAGTTACTAAAAACGAGTTTAAGTGCGATGTAGAATTATGAGGATGAAGTGTAGGTCTGTGGCTCTTCTTCTCCCAGAATGTAGTTGGTAGTGTGGGTTTGGTTTAGTTCCTTGAGTATCTATGGGTGGTATTCCAGGCGCTAGATCCAGGAGATTGCATAAGACCGCTAGCCAGAGCCTTGAATTCTAGACTCAGCTCTGCCAGCTTTTTGGCTGGCATTATGGCACCGAGCCATTCCATCCAACGGATACATTTTGGCCTCCTAGTGAGCTGGTTACTCAATGAAATGCTGCCCTAAGAGATGTTAAAGTAAGGCATACGTTTGCTTAAAGAATTCAGTCTCCAAACGTAGTATCAGAAGGAGTAGAATATAATAAGTACCATAGATGTGCAATAAAGTGCTGGAAGGAGAAAGATGAATATCGGGAGACTGGAGTAGATTTCGTAGGGAAGGAGAATTTGGAGATTTGTCTGAAGGTAGGGTTTCAGTAGTTTGAAATAAATCAAGGTAAAAAAAGAAACGTAGAGTATATCTTGGCCAGTCCACAATCTTCTTTATCTGGCACAACACCCCCAAAGTGCTGTGACAGCTAGTAGTACTGTATCTTAGGTGCAGAGAGTAAAACAAGGTCTCTGTGTTTTGCTTGGTTAGCAAATGCATATCTGTAGTCCTTCCCTGCAATAGAATCCAAATGATTGTTTATTTTTAAAAAGTCAAAACAGTGATAATAGGAGAAAATTGCCAGGGTGCCTGGGTGGCTCAGTGGGTTGAGCGTCTGCCTTCAGCTCAGGTTATGATCTTGGGATCTTGGGGTTGAGCCCTGCATCATGTAATCGCCCTGTGTCCCTGTGTCAGTCTCCTCACTCAGCAGGGAGTCTGCTTCTCCCAGTGTCTCCCTCTTCCCTGTTCCTATATATTCTCTCTCTTTCTCTCTCTCTCTCAGATAAATAAATCTTAAAAAAAGAAAATTGTCTTCCTGGATTGAAATATAGAGTACTAATGTTTATGGATATCACAAATAAGAATTCAGCTCTTCAAAAGAAATTCAGGAAATCAGTCTGAAAAGTAGGTTAAACTCTCTGTAACCTCAGTTTTCTCATTTGTGAAACGAGATCGGATGAAATAAGTGTGAAAGTTCTTTAATCATATTTAAAATCAGTTATTTTTAGAGCAACTCAGAAGGGTCCTGTGATTTCAGCTGCCTTTTAATGAATCCATATAAAGTGTCAAATATTTTATTAAGCACTTTAAATACACCTCATTTAATTATCAGTTATACAAGGAGTATTTGTACTTTAGAGAGAAGAAACTGAGGCATGGTAAAGCTAAGTAACTTGCCTCCGCTTATATACCCCGTTAAGAAGTAGGGCTCTCAATTCAGACTCAGGTCACAGGCATTTTACTGCAGTATCTTTCCTAGTATAGTTGAGAATCTTTTTTACTGCAATATCTTTCCTAATATAGTTGAGAATCTGTGACTCTTAAGAAAGGTGGTACACACAAGAATCTGGAGGGGATGGGGGCTCCTGGGTGGCTCGTTTGGTTAAATGACTGCCTTCAGCTCAGGTCATGATCCCAGGGTCCCAGGATTGAGTCCAACATCGGGCTCCCTGTTCAGCAGAGAGCCTGCCTCTCCTTCTCCCTCTGCCTGCTGCGCTGCCCACTTGTGCTCTCTATCTCTCTGTCAAATAAATAAATAAAATCTTAAAAAAAAAAAAAGAATCTGGAGGGGAGAAGGAACAATTTCTACTGGCATACCCCCCCATCTTTCTATATTACAATTATGAGTTATGTGTTGATTCCCCTCCCCTGAATGATGAGAATTAGCCTTTGCAGAGTGTGTTGTGAACAGAGTGAAGGCAAAGAGAAGTTGGGAGCCATGGGGTTCGTAGTGCTGATAGAGCACACTCAGGCAAGTTTGATTAGCAGATGAGTTCTTACTAATTGTTTCATGTTATTACATTTTATATATGGTATTTAATATGGGATAATCAGGTATATTTTCTTTATAAGAGAAGAAGAGAAAAAAAATTATAATTTTTGAATTAGCATCCAAAAGCAGATCGGTTTTAGGTGGCTTAAGAGTAACTTCTCTGGGTTTTTTTGTTAAAATTTACTTTGGTCAATCCTTATTGCTTACTCATGTTTCTTTCCCTCTTGGCTTGATGGCTTTGCTGTATTGTTTTTAAAAATGTCAAAACCTTTTGAATGTTAGCAAGTCAGAATAATAAATAGTAGAAGAAAGTGATTGTAGAGTACTAGATTCCATTTTATGTGGCTAGAGACCCATGCAGTTTCCTTAATTTGAGAGTTTTAAGCATTAATTAGCCTTTACATCTTTTTAAAAATTTTTTTTTAAGATTTTATTATTTTTAGAGAGAGTGCTTCTGTGCACATCGGTGGGGTGGTGCAGAAAGAGAGGAAGGAGAGAGAAAGAATTTCAAGCAGACCCCTTGCTGACTGTGGAGCCGGATGTGGGGCTTAATCTTGTGACCTTGTGATTAAGACCTGAGCAGAAATCCAGTCAGATGCTTAACGGACTGAGCCACCCAGGCGTTCCCATTATGTCTTTTAATATTGCCTCTCACTTGTTCTCTGTACCGTTTTCAATTAGAGGGGTTTTTGTTTGTATGTTTGTTTGTTTTTTAAAGATTTTATTTTTAAGTAACCTCTCCATCCAACTCGGGGCTTAAAGTTACAACCCTGAGATCAAGCGTCCCATGCTCCACTGACTGAGCTGCCCAGGTACCCCTTCAGTTAGAATGAGGAGGTCTACATAGACTTACTTAGAATTCTGTCTTCCATGTCTGAAATTCTTTCATATTTTCCATCTTTCTTTGCTGCATTCTGGGTAGTTTTTTAAGATCATCCAGGTCACTGGTTTTCTGTCTGTGTCAAACTGTGTCCATTTGGATTACAATTTATTGTTAACAGGTTTTACTTATAGATACTCTAGTTGGTTCTTTTCAGAATCTGTTTTTTCATAGTTATTTCTTGATATTATATAATATTCATTTATTTCTTTAAACAGGTGAAATTGTTCTGTACTTGAGAATTCCATTATCTATAGTCTCTGAAGATCTAATTCTGAATCTGTAATACTCAATAGTAGTGATGGGTTTCCTTCTGTGTGCTTTGATTATTATTTTGGTTATATTTCTTGGGATTTTATATCTGGGAATCCTTTGCTTCAGCCAGACAGCTGGACACATCCAATTCTGAATCAATTTAAACCAAATTCTTTTTTTTGAGATTTTTGAATCAAAAAGATAATGAGTAAACTGTGTGTGTGCATGCACACACGTGTTTAATAAATCATATTAATAGTAAGAAAAAATGTTAACGCCAGTCTCCAAAGGTGCTTGGTGGAGCAGATTATGATAATTTTTATTCTCCTTCATTTCTTGAGAAATGGTCTGTAGAACAGTAATTCTGATGTGGAATAAGTTAGTAAGCATTGTATTAAAATAAGATAGTGCTTTATTTAGTCAAATAATTTTGGGAAACATCAAGTTAAATGATGGTAAACAGGTTTTTTTCATCATAGAACTTCTCAGGGTATCTTACATGCAAACAGGAAGTTTGATGCGTAGTAGTTAAGTAGAATTTTTCTTTGTCCCACTCTTACTTTCCTTTTGGGGGATGGGAGATATACATGGAACATCTCATGGGACTAGCAAGACCAGTGGAACATGCTTGCTGCTGGAAGTCTGCCTCCTGATACCCTTGGCTTCTGCTTATTGCTTTCTCACTATCTTTTTTTTTTTTTTAAGATTTTATTTATTTATTTGACAGAGATCACAAGTAGGCAGAGAGGCAGGCAGAGAGAGAGGAAGGGAAGCAGGCTCCCTGCTGAGCAGAGAGCCTGATGTGGGGCTCGATCCCAGGATCCTGGGATCATGACCTGAGCCGAAGGCAGAGGCTTTAACCCACTGAGCCACCCAGGCACCCTGCTTTCTCACTATCTTCACCTCTGTGTTTATACCACTGATCTTGTATTTAAACTTGCTGAGGGAAGATATGATTGTGTGTGGTAATCTTTATCTCAGAGTAAGATATTGTCTTTGAGTAGAGCTATTATATGAAGCTATATCATGGGTCTTTGGTTAGTATTCTTTGGACTAGTTGGACCAGGTATGTAGTTATTCCTAGAGAGGTAGATTCATAGGACTTTGTTTTCCCTTGGGGAACTTCCTTTTTATTTTCTGTCATTTGACTGTAAAGTTTCTAGGACCATGGTCTTATTTATCATTGTTTTCACGATGTCTTAACAAAGAACTAAAATATATTAGTTGCTGGATCAGTTTGTGTGAAGCCTTTCAGCTTGGCAAGCTCTGGCAGTCACCTGAGAGTGGAACAGTATACCTGGCAGGCATAGTATATGGCTTGTCCATTGTGGATGGGTCATTTTTTTCCTCTTTATTCTCCAGTATCTTTTAAAGAGAAATTTGCTCCATCAGACTCTATAAACATCCAAAGTGAAAAAGAAGTTCTTTCGAATATGCTCTTTCTCTGCCTTGTGATGGAAGTAATTTCCTTTCAGATTCATTTTAGATGCCACCGTCTGGGTGAAGCTGTGGTTTTTCTCCGACCCTGTTACTCATCACTTGGTACTTGCATCTTTCAGTACCTGCCCCACGGTATTTCTGCATTTTTGTCTTCCAGCCAGACTTTGAGTTCATGGAGGGTGGAGAGGCTGAATGGAAGCTTAAGTAATATCTGTGTGCAGTTAAGATCTAATCAAGCATTTCAAATACCAGTTTCCTGGAGAAGGGACTGGAGAGAATAGCAGAGAAGCAGTCTGAGCCTCTAGACTTGGCATTTGTTGGATGTGTACTAGTGAAAAACAGTTGCCAACAGGGTTCAGCTGGCCGACTAGGGCCCTTGGTTTGGCACAGTGAATGTACTATCTCATTGGGCAAATTTGGCCCTCACAGTGAGCCGTGAGATACTTGTGATTTCCTTTTACAGTTATGGAGACTCAGTGACTTGCCTATTGTCACGCTTGTGTAGTAACAGTAAAGTGCCTACAGGCTGTTGAATGACCAGGGGACTGGGCCTGACTCCACCTCCTATGCAGCTGCCTCTGGGCTGCCCAGCACACCACCGCCCAGTTGTGGTGCTGAGCTTTGTGCGTGTTTTCTTCTTGGTCCTTTAGGGGAATTCTGTCCATGAGAGCATGCTTCTATTTTTGAAACTGAAATCAGTGAGAAAGTATGATTTACTAATAAAATTTTCCTCTGAGCCTGTGTTGGAATATGTTTTCTCTTTGAACTGAGGTAGGTATATGTTCATAGACATTTGTTATCTGAAATTTCCTTTTTACCCTAATTTCAAGTTGTGTTATCACAAAATAGTATGACTCTCCTTTTGATTCCGTGACATTTCTTCATGATATCTACAGCTAACTGGTTTCAGTAGTTTGCTCATTTGAAAATAGTTGTCACATGGAGCAAGACATTTTTAGAAATGATAAGTTTGGGAACTTTATCTGATTGAAGTTCAACTTATATTAGCTTCTGTTGAGTTTTTAGTGTCTTTCTAAATAAGACAATGATCTCTGTTTTATAGTAGATAAAATGTTCCCTACGAGTCCTTTGTATCTCATTGTAAATGCATGGGGGATGATGTCCAAGTAGATAGATGTGGCCCAAGCTGTAGCTGACTGCTGTCTTTGCCATCTCAGATAAGGAAGGTCCTAACTACAAAATGGATGCTGAAATTCTAGCTAAGGTCAGTCACTAGAAGCCTGAAGAGGTGAAATGTCATCTCATTAAAAATAAGTATGTTACATATAGTACACTACACAGTTGAATCAGTAAGCATTTTTTGACCACCTATTATGATGGGCAGCTTTCTAGCCACTGGGCATTCAGAAGTGAACAATGTTGTTGAAATTAATGTCTGAGAATTCACTAATTCTATCTTAAATTATTTATTATCTCTAAAATATTCTTTGGGGTGCCTGGGTGGCTTAGTCAGTTGAGCGTCCTACTCTTGATTTCCACTCAGGTCATGGACTCAGGGTCACAAGATTGAGCCCTGTGCTTAGCATGGAGCCTACTTAAGATTCTCTCTCTGCCTCTCCCTCTGCAGCCCTCCTCCGCCCATGTACGTGCACATTCTCTCTTTAAAAAAAAAAAAATTCTTTTATTTGCAACCATATCTCTTCACATCTATTCCAGGTTCCTATAAAAAGACCATAGTTTTTACTGTACATTTAAGAAAGCCAGCCATCGTGCTTTAAGTTCCCTTCTTCTCATAAAGTTAATTTAAGATACCTCTGAGCTCAGAATTTTAATTATATAGGTCAATAATTGCATGCAGATCAAATAATGAAATTGAGAGCCTTTCACTATAAAAGCTTAAGCCAAAACTCTCATGTAAGTGAAATCAGTCACTTTTCATGTTATAGAGCTCACCAGCTTCTAACAATAAGAGCCAATATTGATTAAGCCTGGTGTGCCACCCACACTGTTTTAAGCTCCCCAGATGTCTTATAGTTCACTTAGCACTTACTACTCCCATGGTGCCTTCTGTTGCTCCATCTCACAGATGTGCAAATTAAGGCAAGTAGAAGTAAAGTGGCTTTGGTCACATAATTTGTAAATGGTCAAGGTACAGTGCTTGCTGTGTTGAAATAATCTGTCGTTTTTTTTCTTCTCTCTACTATTTGGTGTAATTCTATTCTTTTTTTTTTTTTTTCTAAGAAACATTATTATAAAAGTTTCGGTAATGAAAGTTCCACATTCTCCTTTGCACGTCTTTCAGACATGAGTTTTCCACCTCTGCTTCTACAAAGCGGAGGAAGAAAAAGCTAGAGAAAAACCAGCCCTTGAATTGAGTTTCTCTGAAACTGCCTTTTGCAGTCCCTTATCAGAGTTGTATTTATTTAACATTGAAATGTCCTTCATATCTTATTGCCTTGTTTAAGATACATCTGTGAGAGACATTTATTTCTACATGGTGGATGAAGGAATGAGTATCCATTTTGAGAGTGTAAGGGCATTTATCTTGAGGATGAAAATGTCTGAGGGCGTGTTCAGTTTTCACTTGAGGTCCAATAGCTGCTTATATCGTTGCAGGGGAAGGGGAGGCCTGTGTCTGAGACCTCACAGTTGGGCCTGCCCAGGGGTGTGCATCTTAATTGGGAATGTCACTGCTTTATGTTTTGTCACTGATTAGACAATGAGCTTTTCTTCTGTGGCTGTTAGAGTCTTTTATATCTCTGTTGATAGCAGTTTCTTAAAGTACTTTTTATAAAAAGATTTTCTCTGTTTATTTGAGAGAGAGGAGAGCCCGAGAGAGGTGGGGGGAGGGGGAGAAGCAGGCTCAGGGAGCCTGATGTGGGGCTTGATCCTAGGACCATGACCCGAGTTAAAGACACACACTTAACTGACTGAGCCACCCAGTGGACCCCAACAAAACAAAAACAAAACAAAATACAGCAAACTATTTAATGCAAAAGTATGTTACATCCTTGGAGGCAACTGATTTTATTCTCCCAGTTCTGTTAGTATCTTAAAATTTTGTTCTGAAGACTGTATGTCTCATCATTATCAAGAGAAAGCTTAATTTGAATTGAAAACAATTTTATTTCTGTTCTACCAATATCATGGAACAGAAATCAAACCTAATTATTGATGAGATAAATGATGTTAGGATACAGTGAAGAGTAGGGCCAAATAATTTTCCTGGGGGAATACTATGTCTGGATAGGACATAAGCCACCTTAAGGAATTGAGGGGGGCAGTTTGGACATATGATTTGAAAAATAAATGAACTCCTAGCACCTTACTTTTTGAGACCTTTTTATATTTTTGTGGAGTAGAAAGTAAAGCATAGAGCATTTGATCATGCTTTCATTCTAGAATTTATGCTTTGTGTATATGGTGGGGAGAGGGAGGATTCTAAAGTGAAAAAGTTGTTAATCGCTCTTTTGTATTATAAAAGATTGGGAAGCATTTTATATTATACTAAATAATGTTATCTGATGTGAAGTCCTTCATTTACAGTATTCATGGAATCTTTAGTGCTTGAGAAGTAAAGATACCTTTTCTTTCCCCTCAGAAACGTGCTAAGGGACAAGTGTTATTTGACAAGGTGTGTGAACATCTCAATCTTCTGGAGAAGGACTACTTTGGACTTCTATTTCAGGAAAGCCCTGAGCAAAAAGTAAGTAAAATGATTTCACGTTTATTTGTATCTTCTTAGAAAATTGTTGTAGTTTTTTCTTATGCAGTATAAAATTTTGCTTTAAAATAATTTATGACATTTTATATTCATTGTAGAAATTTGGTAAATATAAAAAACCCAGATGCAAAGAGAATCACCTAAAACTTCTTGCCCTCGTGTGTATGTTTTTCCACTAATACTGTAAGCAGAGAGAATGGAATGTCTTCTTCTGTGTTAATTATTAGAGACTGAAAGAACTGATTTAAAAATTTTTATGTTGGATTTTTAGCTCTTGAATTCAACTGTATGGTAGAAATTAAGCATGCCTGAAAAGCAGGGAAGGAAGCAAATGGGAAGGAATGTCAAGAGTAATGATGTGTACTTACTTGACGCTGGGGAGAGAGCATTTGCCTTGCTGTACAGACTGTGGTGGCTGTGTGGGGTAAATGCACTCTTTGCCCTGTTGTTGGGTTACTGAGAAGCAAAAAAGGAGGTGGATGGAAGATTTGACCGGTCGGGACCCTGTGTAACTCTGCCTGACATCAAGTGTGTTGGGATTGTTCTGCTACAGGAATTTTCCAAGATACTAAACAGGATCAGACTGCTGTAATGCTTGATGCTAATAAGCATTAGCATTCCAGGGAATGTCAGGGCTTCTCAGTTTTGCAGGTTGTTTTATTTTATTTTTATTTATTTATTTATTTTTAAAGATTTATTTGTTTGACAGTGAGAGGGAGAAAGAGAGAGCACAAGCAGGGGGAACAGCAGGCACAGAGGGAGAGGGGGAAGCAGGCTCCCCGCTGAGCAGGGAGCCTGATGTGGGGCTCGATCCCAGGACCCTAGGATCATGACCGGAGCCGAAGGCAGAGGCCTAACTGACTGAGCCACCCAGGCACCCTCGTATGTAATTTTAAAGAGAGAACTATTACGGTCAACTATTTTACCAGAACTATTAAAGAGAGAACTATTAATCCAGTCTGGCAGTTAACTAACCTGCAGGCTTCTGTCTTAGTCGACTAGTCTGGGCATTTTTAATGAAGTACCATAGATTGAGTGTTTTATAAACAATGCTGGAAGGCTGGGAAGTACAAGATCAAGATATGCACAGGTTCAGTGTCCAGTGAAGGCCCACTTTCTGGTTCATATAGGTAGTGCCTTCTGTGTCCTCACAAGTGGAAGGGGTGGGGACCTCTCTGATCCTCTTTTATAAGAGGACTACTTACTTTTCCTATTCACGAGGCCTCCACCTTCATGACCTCCTCACCTCCCAAGGGCCCCGCCTCCAAATATTGTCACATTGGAGATTAGGTTTCAACTACAAATGGTATGGGCGGCCTCACACATCCATTCAGTCTCTAGCACTTTCTTTCCTCCTTGTTAAGAAAGGACTGTTTCCTCTTTTACTTGCCATTAAGTAATGGGATGTAACTGGGGGAGAAGATACTGAGTGTAGGACTGAAGGATAAAGGTTTTGTCCTGTTGCACCCTAGAGTGAAGCCCTTTTAGCCCTATGAGATTGAGGTTGTGGAGAAACTCGCTGAGATCGTTACTTTCTTGTATCTAACATTTTTGTCACAGTCAATAGAACAAAATAGTGAGTCGAAGAACATAGGCAGTGAAGTTTATTTGCCCATATGCTGTCATTGTTTACGTGTCCTGATAATGAAATACAGATAATTAAGGGTGATAATTACATGTAAATCAAGTTTTCTCAATTTGCTTAGTCTTAAAGCTTTACTACTTAATTGGTGGTTTAATTCCACATTTAAACAAAAGACAATTAAGTTGCATGCCTGCCTGCAGATAGTATGCAAGTATGTTTATTAGAATTCTGTTTAGAATACTTTTCTCAGAAGTAGTAACATGTTAGATATTTGACTAAATAAACTAGGTGCTCCTTTTAGACCTGAAATGAAAAGGTGGTCTTGATAATATTTCTAACCCTCTGCCCTTCTGCTGGTCCTCAAAACTGTCAAAGAGAAAGTGATGGGAATTTGCCTATCATTATCCATTTTTTCCTGAGATTACATATGGGGAGATTCATAAGAGCATTTAAGCTTTGTGAGAGAGAGAAACCATCTAGCATATTGTAAAATATGTAGAAAAACACATTTTGTTAGTAGAAACAGGATATGCTACATAAAGACATCTGGTATTTCTGCAACCCTAGATTTACATGGGAAAGAGTGGTATTTAGATAGTAGGATTCACTAGTTTTTATTTTTATAACTTCCAACATATGTGTCTAATCTGTGTCTCTGACCTGAATCTCAGACTCTCTTTAACTGCCTACTGGACAGTGCACTCAGTTGTCTCAGAGCAAACTGGCATCTTCCCCTTAAACTTCATCTGTCCCCTGAAGAGTGGATATTGGCCCCTTCCACTCCTTCTACTTCCTTCCATTGCGTATCATTCAGAGAGGTCTGCATTTTCTACCCGCTAACATCCCTTGCCTAGTCCTCTTGGTCCATAGTTTTGGCTTTGGTTTAGACCCTCTCTTGCTCTGACTATTTTGTTAGCCTCCTATGGGGATGAATGGTCTGGTCCCTAGCCCCTAGGATCACACTTCACACTGTTGCTACATGGAGTTCTCAGGAGTGCATATGGGATCTTGGCACTCCCTGGTTTAGCACCATTGAATACATCCAGTCTGACCCGCTCAGTATTACTGACAAAGCCCTACTTCGTGTTTCATTTCTCATTAACCTCCCACATACATGCACTCCACACCAAAGTTCTCTCCTAACGAGAGCCCTATTGGTCCATACTATATCTGCTTGAACATACTGTTCTCTACATTTGGAACATCCTTTATTTGAATGCCTACTTTAGATTTCAGTACCCTACTCGAGGAGATTCACCTTGACCACTTTCCATCACCATTTCTCCTGCTCCCCGCTTGAGGAGAATTGACCATTTCTTCCCTCTGCAATTAGGCATTTAGCATAAATCTCATTTGTGTCACCCTTTCTTCCCAGTACTCTAGGAACTTCTTCCCATTACTGTAGGAACTCCACACCCTTTTATTGTGATAGCCTCAGTCTTTCTAGACATTAACAAATATTTATTAAATGCTGCTTTTGTGCCATCTTACACCCATTAGGATGACCACTAGCAAAAATATAAAATAAGAAATGTTAGCAAGGATATGAAGAAATTGGGACCCTTGTGCATTGGTAGTGGGAATGTTAAATCATGTAGTTATTGCAGAAAACAGTATAGAGGTCACTCAAAAAATTATAAATAGAACTATATGATCCAGCAATCCTATTTCTGGATATATGCCCAAACGAACTGAAAGCAGGATCTTGAAGAGAGATTTGCACACCCATGTTCATTGCAGCATTACTCACAATAGCCGAGAGGTGGAAGCAAGCCAGTGTCCACCGATGAATGAATTGGATAAACAACATGTGGTAGATACAAAATGTGGTGATTGGAATATTATCGAGCCTTAAAAAAGGAAATCCTGTCACATGCTATAACATGGATGAACCCACAGGACATTAAGTGAAACAAACCAGTCACAAAAAGACAACAAGCACTGTGATTCCATTTATATGAGGTATCCATAGTCAAGCTCGTGGAAGCTGAAAGTAGAACAGTGTTTTCCAGGGACTAGGGCAGGGGGGAAATGGGGAGCTGTTGTTCCATGGGTATAGAGTTTCAATTTTGCAAGATGAAGTTTCAGAATCTGTTGTACAACAATGTGAGTATAGTTAGTACTGCTGAACTATATACTAAAAAATAGTGAAGATGGTAAACTTTAGGTTAAAAAAATCCCTGCATGTGAGGCTTTAAGTCAGTGGGTTAAAGCCTCTGCTTTCGGCTCAGGCCATGATCCCAGGGTCTTGGGATCGAGCCCCGAATCAGGCTCTCTGCTCAGCAGGGAGCCTGCTTCCTCCTCTCTCTCTGCCTGCTTCTCTGCCTACTCTTTCTCTGTCAAATAAGTAAAATCTTAAATAAATAAATAAATAAATTCCCTGCATGCAAACCAGCATACTACTGCAAATCCAGCAGTAAATAGTTAAGACAAAGACTCTATCTTCACAGATGTCCCCACTTATGGTCCAGCTGAGGAGACAGTGAAAAACTAAGTTATACGGTTATCAAAATTTGATTACCGCTCTATAGGAAAGGGTATTAATGGTGAGGACCGCTAAGAGAGAATGATGCTTAAGGAAGGAAAGACCTAAAGTGGGTAGGCTTGGGCTACCGGGGGGTGGGGTGAGAGGGGGTTGAACAGCACTGCTCACCAAAAAGAGGACATGGCCTTAGTTGAAGTGGTGGTAGCAAAAAACAAAGGATTTCTTTTTAAGATTTATTTATTTATTTGAGAGAGAGAGAGACAGAGTGAGCAGAGGGAAACAAGCAGACTCTCTGCAGAGTGGGGAGCCTAACATGATCCCAGGACCCTGAGATCATGACCTGAGCCAAAACCAAGAGTCAGATGCTTCATCAACTGAGCCACCCAGATGGCCCTAGTCAGATAACGAATTTAAGAGAGATTGAGGAAGGAGGTAAAATCAATCCGATGACATAACACCAGTAAGGCCTAGATTTTTGGATGGATGGAGATCCCATTTAGTGAGTTGGGGAGGGCCTAGTAAGGGGGATGGTAGGGTGTATCATGAGTGTCATTTCAAGACATGTTGATTTTAGGTCAGATAACAACTTTTAGAAGAACAAGTAAATTTTATATATATTTTAAAGAATGAGTGCTAGTATTGCCTGGGTTGCTCAGTCAAGTAAGCATCGACTCTTAATTTTGGCTCAGGTCATGGTCTCAGGGTTGTGACATGGAGCCCCACATCAGACTCTGTGCTGGGTGTAGAGCCTGCTTAAGATTCTCTCTCTCCCTCTCCCTCTCTCTCTGTGTCTCCCCCCTCCTTTTTTTTTTTTTTTTAATATTTTATTTATTTATTTGACAGAGAGATCATAAGTAGGCAGAGAGGCAGGCAGAGAGGGGGGAAGCAGGCTCCCTGCTGAGCAGAGAGCCCAGTGGGGCTGGATCCCAGGATCTTGGGATCACAACCTGAGCCGAAGGCAGAGGCTTAACCCACTGAGCCACCCAGGTGCCCTCCCTGTTTTTTTTGTTTTTTGTTTTTTGTTTTTTTTTTAAGTGGCTGCTGGCATGGAAGAAATCCTCCAGGTGGAACTCCAGAGGTCACTGTGGTGGTTTTATTTCTGGATGGGAATATCCTATTTATATTGAGGCTCCTAGTTAGGCATACTTATTTATAAGTAACTTCATTTTAGAATTAGAAAGTGACATAAAAAATATTGCGAATCGGGGTCAGGGTGGCTCATTTACTTAAACATCTGACTCCTGTCTCAGCTCAGGTCTTGATCTCAGGGTTGTGAATTTGTGAGCTCCATATCTAAACAAAAGAAACATGACTATTAATAGCTGATCATTCCGGGATTCTCACAATGCACCAGGCAGTGTTCTAGGGCTTCACACATGTCTCCTACAACCCTAAAAAGTTGATAACACTTTGAGTTGAGGCATAGGGAAATTAAATAATTCACCCAAGGCCACCGAGGCAGTAAAAAATTGAAGGTAAGGTTCAAAATCAGGTAAACTAGGAAGAAAAAAAATAGAAAATGTAACCATTCTTAACTTTGTCAGTCAAGGTATAAAAATGGGTACACTATTTTATAGCTATCCTGACTGGAAATATGGAAGAATGTCATCTTGCCTTAGAGGGATTTTTCATCTTATGGAATCCTAAAAACATCCAGCAAGACTTCATATATGGGTTGGTGGAAGGTATTATTTGCTGTGTTCCCGATATGAGTTTTCCAGTTGATGTTTCTGTAATTGTGTCAATAAATTTAAGGGACAACTTGACTTACCAGTACTGATGGTGAGATTCCATGCCAGTGCTTCTCTAAAGCAACATCCCTCTTTCCCCCCTTTTTAGACTTATTTATTTTTTTAAGAGAGAAAGAGTGAGAGAGAGCACCCAGGAGCTTGTGCAGGAGGGGCAGAGGGAGAGGGAATCCCAAAAAGACTCCGAGTTCAGTGCGGAGCCTGACATGGCGCTCCATCTCATGACCCTGAGATCATGACCTGAGCCGAAAACAAGAGTCAGATGCTTAACGGACTGTACCACTGAGATGCCCCAAGGAGCTCTTTCCTTCTTGTCAGAATTAGCTGGGGACGAATTCCCAACTAGGGATCTTATTTTTCTGCTATCCAGTCTTTCTTACTGTTCACTCCACACATGCACCCACACATATACCCCCCCCCCCCCCCCCCCCCCACTTAGGCTTACTGGCTATGCCATGATTCCATTCTTCCCAGTTTAAAAATAGTGGTATTGCTGTTTATATGTGGGATACTGAAGGATGTTATGTTATGGGATGTGTTAAGTAGGTGGGATATAATCTTATCCCTCACACATTTGGGGACAGAAAATAGATACAATTTTTGGTCAGTGTCTTAGTCCATTTGGGTTGCTATAACAAAACATCAGACTGGATGGCTTACCAAAACAAATATTTCACATTTCTGAAGGCTAGGAAGTTCAAGATCAGAGTGCCAGCGCATTTGGTATCTGGTAAGGATCTACTTCCGAATTCCCAGACCGTGCCTTCTTGCTGTGTCCTCACATGGTGAGAAGGATGAAGGAGTTCTATGGAGCAGCTTTTGTAAGCGGTGCTAATCCCGATCGTGAGGGTTCCACTCGCATGACCCAGTTACGTCCAAAGGCCCCACCTCTTAACATCATCACATTGGACATTAGGATTTCAACATAGGAATTTTAGGGGGGCACAAACCTGAGCATAACAGGCTAATATTATCCAAGTACATAGGTTTCTAGTAATCTCAGTTCATTGACACAGTTTAATATACCCATGTCCTAAATATCAGCTGGACATTTGTTAGTGACTAGCCAGGGGACACTTGCAAGTTTTATTAGCCGATAAGGGTCTGAAAATTTTATACTATTATGTAGCAGCAAATCTACAAATTTTAGAAATGATATTAGCAGGTTAGTAATAACATTCTGTCCTAGAAATTGAGAATTTTGACCAATATTCTGGATGTGGGCAGAAAAGGGACATTCTGCCCAGAAGAAAAGGAGTAGCTACAGCGTGAACAAGGACAGTGTGTTTGAGGAATTTCTGGCTGTTCGACGGGGCTGGAGGGTGCAGCAGCTCCCGAGTCTCTACAGGAGGGACCTGGAGCAACGGGCAAGTTGGAAGGAGGAGCTGGATACTTGTCTTGAAGCTGTGTTTCCTCGGCAAGCGGAGTGTTTTTTTTTTTTTTTAATTTTTTAAAAAGATTTTATATATTTATTTGACAGAAAGTAGGAGAGAACACACAGGGGGAGTGGCAAAAGGAGAGAGAGAAGCAGGCTCTCCTCATGGAGCCTGATGCAGGGCTTGATCCCAGGACTCCAGGATCATGACCTGAGCTGAAGGCAGTTGCTTAACCAGCTGAGCCACCCAGGCGCCCCAAGCACAGAATTTAACTTACATCATGGGTAAATTTCAGGTGCCTTGTAGGGAATGCTGATGATCCTGGGAAAGCTAGGCAAAGCACAGTTTTTGGAAGGTCTTGTATCTTGTGCTAAGGAACCTAGACTTTTATCCTGATAGGAAGGGTTTTTAGAAAGTGACATGGTTTGCATTTCGGTAAGTCTGTGTCGAGTAAGTGTGGCCTCAAAGCTCTGAATCCTCTGCCAAGAGTGACGAGGAGGTAGCACTGGGGACCCAGAGAGGCAGGCGGCTTAGAACAAGTATGTGGATTGCTGTTGAGAGTGCAGCTGAGATTGGAGCTCATACAGTTGTGATGGCAGCAGAATATATTGGTGTGTACCCTCTGCGCCCTGGGAGTAGTAGTGGAGAAATGGAGTATTGTGGGGGTTCCCAGTTGGCTGTGGTTATGGTAAGACCAACGGATGAGAAATGGAGTGGAGAAATGGAGTATCAACAGTGGAGAAATGGAGTATCGTGGGGGTTCCTGGTTGGCTGTGTTGGCAGTGGTGATGGTAAGATCAACAGATGATCTAGAAAACGGGAGCTGCTGCTGGAATGGCAATCTAGCTGGTTATTCACAGGGATCCGGGAGGGAACACAACTGAAGCTGAAATGGGATAACGATTTGGGAGAAAATGGTGGGGGCCAAGGGATGAAAGTCCAAAGAAGCTAAAGAGCAGCTTCAGTGAAAATAAATGGGTAGAAAATTAGGAGAGGAAGGGGTTGTACCTGAGAGTGGGACGATGAAGTCTAATGAGGTGAACTCTGTGTGATGACAGGACCCCACGTTCCGCATGAGAAGGGATGGCTGGAGTTCAGGAGAAGCTCAGGTCCTTGAGGCAGAGAGTATTAGAATAAAGTTAAGTTTGGAGAGGGGTTCTATATAGCATCCTCACTGATGAAAAGTGTGAATGCTTGAAAAGGAACTCCTAATTCCTTATTTTACCTTGTAGTTTCTCTTGTGACACGGGAGATGAAAATGCCCATACAGTTAGGCACAGGCTTTGTTATGTAAGCTTTAACCATAGAACATGGAGGGAATAAACGGGGGTCCTTTCTGAGATACAAACTTGTCAGAACATGAATGCTCACATGTAATTGACAGTATATTTTTCATGTATAATCTGACATACTTTCATAACTTTTGTATAATTTTTTATTCCTTGTCACTGATGGAAACAAAATCCAGTCCTCAAGACATCTAAGCAAAAAAACCCTTTTATCTTTCTTCTTTTTTAAAGATTTTATATATTTATTTGTCAGTACAGGCAGGCAGAGTGGCAGGCAGAGGCAGAGGGAGAAGCAGGCTCCCCACGGAGCAAGGAGCCCAATGTGGGACTCGATCCCAGGATGCTGGGATCATGACCTGAACTGAAGGCAGCCGCTCAACCAACTGAGCCACCCAGGCATCCCCCCAAAACTCTTATCTTTCTAATATAGTTTTGAATGGTGTCCTAATTTTTCCACAGAATATCATTTCCATTGTATCAACATAGCTTAATCAGTCCTGTTGAACTTGAAGCCCATGCAGTTTCAACAATAGGATACTGTACGGTACAGGAATTTAAGCTGCTTGCTTCATGCTGGATGTTATCCATATTTATAGAGGTTTCAGTCACTTATTTCAACATAAATTGAAAGTGAGGTAAACCCATAGTTATTTGTATGAAAATTTTCCAAGGAGAGAAAATCTAAACTTCCCTTTGCTTTTGGTGTAGTACTGTGTCTCCTGATTGAGATCTTGGGTTGGAAGCCTTTCAATTTACTCTTAACTATGAAAATCTATCATTATTAGTTAGAACTTTTTAATGTCTCTTGAGAAGTTTTATGTAAACTTTACTATGGAAAATGCCATTAAAATATGTGGAATCAAGCAACATGTTACTTGTTTATATATGGAATTTCAAGTCCATATAGTTCTTGTATTCATGTCTAACTGGAACCATCATTAAGGGTTTTGGACTCTCTTTAAAGGGAAAAATATTGTCTTAAATTTTTGATGTTAATAGAGTTTGGCACCTGGCCCAGGGATTATGTTATTTTGCTTCAAGCCATATTGAAAGAGGAGTTTGTTACAAGTGTAGTTGTTATCCACAGCTAACTTTATGAAAGTTGATTAAAGTGTTTGTCTGGGGACGCCTGGGTGGCTCAGTTGGTTAAGCGGCTGCCTTCGGCTCAGGTCATGATCCCAGCGTCCTGGGATCGAGTCCCACATCGGGCTCCTTGCTCGGCAGGGAGCCTGCTTCTGCCTTTGCCTGCCTCTCTGTCTGCCTGTGCTCGCTTGCTCTCTAACAAATAAATAAAATCTTTAAAAAAAAAAAATTTAAAGTGTTTGTCTGTTAGCGTGACCATTTTCCTCCAGAAATTTGAGCTAAAAACACAAATATTAAACTTTGTCATATATAAACTATTCTTAAATAAAATTCTATATTCAGTCCAGTGGCAGCTTCTAATCCACAGGCAGAAGTTTGAATCACATTCTCCCAGATGCACAGTGAACATTTTGCTGTAACACAGAAGGCCTATAACTTTTTAGCTAACACCAGCATTAGGGTGGTGTTCTGTTAAACCTCATTTAGGCAAAGGTATAATAAAGGGGATCTGCTTCAGCATTATAAATTCTTAAGGGAAATTGCAGATTTTAGGCAAACTTACACTTTTAACATTTGATAATACAGGGTCAGGTGAATTCAATGTCTCAGACCTGGCCAGACTGAGAAGCACCACGAGTGAGTGAGAAAGGCACAGTTAAGCATTTTGAAAAAACTTCTAACTCTGGGGTCTTAGCATCCAGCCTGAAAGGGAATCAGGTGAGATGGACATTTCTGGCGGGGGTGGGGTGGGGAGGAATTTGGAGGTACGTGCTGTGAGAGCATCCTGGGTCCGTATCTAGGTCTGCTTTGCTCAGTGGCCTGCTGCCCAGGCAGCAGCCCATCCGGACCACGAATGGGCTGCCACTGGTCGATGGGCTTGGCCGCTCCTCTTTGTCAGGTGGAAGTGGTTAGCACCTTGGCGGAATAAAGACTATGGAGCTTGACATTATCGGATACAGCTGTTTAGTGTGATGTGGGTGGTGTTCAACGACACACTTATACATAGGAAGGTGGA
>ML093568.1:250519-292529 GCA_003697995.1 Taxidea taxus jeffersonii
GGCAGTGATCTGCTAGGGCTTTCTGCAGAAGGTTGTCAACAATAGAATATTCAGCCAGTGAAGGCTGGGTGTCTAGCTGTCAAGCCAGTTAAAGGACTCGAAAATGTCTCTCTACCTTCAACTTTTGGAAAAATACATTAAAAGCCATCTGTGGCCATACTGCTCAAAGGATGGTCCAGGGGACCCCAGCATAGGCACTACCTAGAATTTGTTAGAAGGGAAAATTCCAGGTCCTTATGGTGGACATAGGAGTCGTAATCTGCGTTTTGGTCAGATGTTCAGGGGACCCAGGTAAACCTTTAAGGCTTGAGAAGCACCATGTAGGGGGACCAGATATTCTTTTGAGGTGACACAATTGTAGAAGTTTGGAGTATTACAAAAGCCAAGGGAGTAGGGGGCCCTGATAAGCCCAAGTGGCTCATGGTTCCAGATTTGCGCCAAGCCATGGACACTTAGGTAAGAGTGAGGCCATACCCATTATGTGTGGACCTTTAGACCAAATTGTCTCTCAGGTTTTTCCTAACACCAGCATCTTATGAATCTATGTGTAACAATTCATAATCAAGGGTTTATTTTTTTGTAGATGTTTTTGATGTTAGAGGATAATTGAAAATCACCTTTATTTAACCCTTTTTTCTGGTAATGGATATTAGAAATGTCGTAGAGCAGACTTGGCTAGCCACAACTGTTTTACCCTCAAATTTGTAGTGATCAGGAATAGGGGAGCAGAGCCTCTGTAACTAACAGAAGCACTTCAATCCCAAAAGAAATATGTGTACAGATGCTCGCTTTGCTCCTTAGATTTCTGCAACCTTGTAAGGCAGGTTTTTGTTTGTTTTTTAACCTTTTTTATGTGTCATTTATTCCTTTGGCAGTTTAGTGAATTCTATGGGCTGCTTCTCAGAACAGTGTTTTAACTGTATAATAAAAGTACACAGGCCTATAAAGGAAGCCAATAAATTATATTCCCCAAATACTCATTAAATTTGGGGTAGTCACCAGCATTTAATCCCTACAGTCGTTTTGAAATATCAGTTAGCTTAAGAGAGATTACAAGATCTGCAACAACTGTAGTGGGAGAGCTAAGGGTACTGCTGAAATTAACCAGGCTTTTTTCTCCTGCATTCATCATAATTGATGGTAAAATGCTAAATTTCTTAGAGATTAGTGAAAGTAAGGATGTATCATTTTGTTCCCCCAACTGATTCATAGTCTTCTAGTTTCATGTTCTAAGATGATTCAATGACTCTGGATTCTAGGACCCCATTTTAATTTCTGTTTACTTCCGTTGGAAGCCTGTGATAGGATTCCTTGTAGTTTTTATTTATTCCTTGGTTTACCTGATGTTCATTTGGAAAATAAATATGTATTGAGTTCATACATTGGGTACAGAGTGGGGGTAAAAAGGAGAAGGTGAGGAGAAGGATACCAAATGAAGTGAATTACTGTCCCTGCCCTTAAGTGTAGCTGCCAAAATACTTTAATTTCTAAAAAGCCAAGATAAATTTTATTAAAATCTGGTGTGGATTTTAACTCTTTTTAAAAAGGTGTTGCTTGTACCTTAAGGTTTGGGAAACACTGAGAAAAATCCCCATCTGGCCTGATTATGAATTGCCTGAAACTGTCACTTAAAATAGAGATTCTCAGGCCCCTTCCCTGGAGAGTGTTTCAGGTGGGCCATGGGGAAAACTGTCTTTTTAACAAATTTGCCAGATGGATTCTTATCAGGCAAAACTTAGTAGAGCTTAGCTAGATAATACTTTAACAGGTGCATAGAAGTGTATGGACTAGTGATACTGGTAATTATTTTCATGAAAAGGGATTGTACTGTTTAATGTGTTGCCTTTGTTTCCAGGAAGCTTCTTCCCTATAGTTGGACAGCTTAAAGGGCTGACAATATTCAGTTTTCTTTAAAGAAAAAGGGTCTGATTTTTATTTCATCTGGCCCATGAAGATAGTGTGTCTGATTTCTTATTTTTTTGTGGGTAAAAATATTCATATAAATATTAACTTCTTTAACATAGAACTTATTTAGCATATCATCTTTGGAAATACAAAGTTGTGTGAAGAAAGGATATATAATCCAAAGGTGATAGGCCAACTTATCATTGCAAAAAAGCCCATCTGTTGAAGGCACTGGGTGAAATACTTTCCATTTGTACTTACTTTTCAGGAGGCATTTGAAGGAATGGTTGAAAAGAACTACCCTATGAGGTACATATTGTGATCCTCACCTAGAATTGAGCAGACTGAGGCTTAAGGAAGCCAAAGAATGAGCCCAAGCTTACAGAGTTGGTCAAAGCCAGAATTGGACTCCATGTAGCTCTCATTCCAAAGTCTATAAATGTAGTAGCCAGATTTTTAAAAGAATTTGAATTTTACACCATAATCTCTCATGGGGTGTGTGTGTGTGTTTCCGTGTGTGTTTCCATGTGTGTGTCCCTATATGCACACAGATATACCCACATGTATTAATGTCCTTCTCAGAAGCCTTTTTCCCTCCTTCTGTGTCTGCTTCTTGATCCATCCAGCACTCAAGTATCAAAATTAAGAAATTCTTTTTTTTTTTAATTTTTTTTTTAAGATTTTATTTATTTATTAGTTAGAGAGAGAGAGAGCACAGGCAGACAGAGAGGCAAGCAGACGCAGAGGGAGAAGCAGGCTCCCTGCCAAGCAAGGAGCCCGATGTGGGACTCGATCCCAGGACGCTGGGCTCATGACCTGAGCCGAAGGCAGCCGCTTAACCAACTGAGCCACCCAGGCGTCCCAAGAAATTCATTTTTACTTGTTAAATATTTATTTGTTATATATTTGTATGTTATATATGTTTTTAATTTGTAATTGATAATGCAGATAATAGACTTGCATTTCTTTAAAAAGTCACATTGTCTTTTTTTGCCTTTTGATGTATGAGTTTATGATCCTAGATGATAAAATTCTATCCCACTCAGGATCTTGGCACTCATTGGACTTAATTATGCAAATAATCGCCACTCTAATAAAAGATGACCAGAGCATGGCAGTGGGCAGATATCAGTCAACATCTATTAATTTAGTACTTAATGGTTACCTAAAGCTGCTGAGTGCTGTGGAGGATACAGGTAATAGGGTCTCTGATCACCCGTGCAGAGTTGTGCGAGGGAGGGGGAGATCTCCTAACTCTGTGGGGAGCAGCGCTCTGGGTGGGGAAGTGAGCATGCTCAGCAAAGGGAAAACTGGTCAGCAGGTGACCGGAGTCCCTTCTGCTGCCACTAGTTGGGTCACGTCAGGTAACCTCAGCCCACTTCGTGTGTGGGTCGGGGCCTGAAGAAAGGGAAAGAAGCCACTTCAGTCTTCCAGTATTCTGGTTGGCCATGCTGTGGAAAGGGGCCAGGAGAATGAGACCGCATCTGAATTTGGCTGGCTGGTGCACGGAAACTTCTCACTCATCCTCCCGGGTCTGTAGAGCTCTTTCACACTCTCCGTGCTGTGCAGAAACCCTGCAGGGACTTTGTACAAGGGATTGGGGCTGCAGGTGAGAATGGAAGGTGCCAAGTGACAGGGACACAGGGCTATTCCTTGGGGTCCCAGAAGATGGCGCTGCTCCCGCCATTGTCCTCCGCCTTCTGCGGCAAGCATCTGTAGCAACTGTCACAGAGTGAGGCCTGGAAGGGTCTGTCTGAGTTGGAGACCAGGGAAGTCATTTCCCTTCATGCTCTCTCTGTGTTCATGTTTTGAGGGTCCCCCCTCCTTTCCAGTTGACGAGCTGTTGTCGCTGATTCAGCGACTTCCTTGGATTAAAGGCCATAACACACTGGACCTTCCTCCGCCTCTTCCCCAGCTTCTCCCCGTCTGGGCTAGAGACTGAATGGTGTTTTCCTCTTTCCTGTGTACCTTCCTCACACCAGGCCATTTGTGGGCCAGCTGTTGTGGGGAGACAGCAGCTGCAGGGCAAGGAAACTGAATGCCAGGCTCTTTCCTAAGGGGAGAATTAGAGCTGCTCCCCACCTTAGCACTGGAGGTACCATTGGAGCATCCCACTGGCCCTCCGTGTCAATGGGCCATGCAGCTGGGACACCAGTAATATGAAACTCAGCCAAGCTCTGGTAGTTCTTTATTGAGATGTTTGGATATCACCAGTTTTAAAACAGAGCATACACACCTTGGGTCCCTGCTGCCCTGAGCACAAGCCATGAGCAGTGTAGTAAAACCCACTTTGTTTTCAAAGCTGCCTCTTACTACTTTTTAATAATGGGAGTTAATGTTCTGTAGTTCCAGTTCAATAGGATTGTTAAGACAGTAGGCTGTAATTTTCTGCCTAACAACAAACATCTTAATTATTTGCTTTATATAGCTGAAGAAAATTCTGTTTAAGCACAGATGTTATGTTATTTGGGATACTTCTGGAATGAATGAAACTTATTTATTGTAAAGCCAGTTATAGTTGACCCTTGAATAACATGGGGTCATTAATAAAGAGACGACTGTGAAGTGAGTATTTGAGTGGTGTGGGTCCATTTATGCACAGATTCTTCCAATAAATACAGGACAGTTCTATAATTGCTCATGATTTTCTTATTATTTTCTTTTCTCTTTATTATAAGAATACAGTGTATAACACATATTTAAAATATGCATTAATTGGCTTGGTTATGTTGTTGGTAAGCCTTCTGATTAATGGGAGGCTATAGTAGTTAAGCTTTGGTGGAGTCAAAAAAGTTATATGTGGAGTTTTGACTGGGGCGGGTCAGCACCCCTAACCTCCACATTATCTGGACCTTAACTATTTCGGTCGGTATATTGTATCTTAAAAAATATATTCGTTCTGCGTTAATGAAGATAAAGTAAGGTGAACTTTGAGAGGTTTGACTTGAGGAAGGCAGGGGAAGTAAAAAATATATGGACAAACAATGAAATATAAATAAAGAATTTTTTTGGTTGGGTCTTTTGCTGTTAACTTGGAGAGATAAATGTTTAATGTCCTTAGGTGGTTTGAAATCACATAGTCCAAAAAAAATTTTTCTTTAAGATATAGTGGTTTCCTAGAACCTTTCTCAAAGGGCAGAAAGGGGGAAGTGAAAGGGAGTGCCATATGATTTGACTTCCCACTTTAGTGGGAAGTTTAAAAAGGATGTTCCATGAAGAACAGGAAGGACATGACCAGCTCCAGTCTGATGGTACTTCTCCATAGCATTGTATAGTTGCGGGGAAAAAGAAAGTGTAGGCTTTAGTAGTTGAGATAATCGTGTTGGATTGGGGTGTATATACTTTGAAGAGCCAATTATTGTCCTTGCTTCAGCTCTTATTTCAGTGCCCACCGGGGCTGACTACTGCCAGTTCTGTTACAGAATAAGGATTACATGTAGATACATTGTGTCTCATCATTTGGATAGACGTTTGCTTTCAGATCCAAGAAAATGAGGCCCAAGAGACCCACCTTAAAAGTGTTTTAGTGTTTTATCTATAACACACACACATTCAACAACAAATCAATACTTAGCCCGGTGGAATGCTAATAGGTGAAAGCTGCTTAGAATAAGAATTTATGTTTACACTTAAGTATGTGAACTGTAAACTGTTCCATTTTTGGACTCTGAAATATGTTTTATGGCTTAATTAACCTTTTCTCCCCCCCCCCTTGTAGAACTGGCTAGACCCTGCAAAAGAAATAAAGAGACAACTGCGAAGTGAGTATTAAAATAATCATACTTCTTACTTCATCTTTACATCTGTTTCTGTCTTTAATGAAATTCATAGGAATGTTGACTGGAATACTAGTGATTTGTGCATTTATATCATAAAGGAAGCTAAGGATACTAACAATATTTTTGTAGAATCATGACTTTATTTGATACATGGCTTAACGACTATTCTGGTCAAGAGGTTCTAGACTCCTAGTCCTAAATATTCCCTCACAGTCTACCACTATGAAGTAACATCTAACCTTTCTTCTGGGGAAAGAATGAGGAGCTGCTTTCTATAACTCTCACTGTTGATGTAAATTCTACTCCAGGCAATGAATTATAATGGCTTTGTCTACTTTGTTTTGGAAGTATGTAATTGGTTTAATTAATAGGCTTGTCTCTGGCCCCAGAGGTGTAGACACATGGCTCCTCGACATACTGGAGCGCAGACTCCAGGGCAGGAAAGCCTGAGCACACCATCTCTTCAGTCCTCTGTGATGATTGCCTTCTCTACTCTTTGTTCCACTGTCCAGGACCGCTCTGCATGCTCTTTGCATCTGGGTTTCTAGTCCGTCCTGTTGCATTTCCCATTTGCTCTCATGGTAGGTAGACTTCCAAAGTGACTGGAGCTGTGTCCCCTCACCAGCCACAGCTGCTTCAGCTATTCTGCCTCTGTAGGTGGCCTTGCCTGGGGCTGCTCTTGGGATATCGTCATTGCTCCAGAAAACTCTCTACTAGGGATCTGGATACTTAATTTACTTCAGGGTGGGTGAATGACCAAACAGAAAAGGTAGGGCTGAAATTTTTAGACGGGAGAACACAGTTCTCACCAGCCTTTCCAGACTGTGGGCCCGGAGTTGTCCAGGGAGAACCATTTCTCTGAGTGCCGGCCTACCCTTTGCACCGTTGGTTTCATGCTCTGCTGATTGATTATTCCCAACATCAACACACTGGAATGAATCTGTATGCTTCCCTTCTGTTACTTACCGTCCACCTTCATTTCTTTTTCTTTCTCCCTGAAATCATTAATCTTTTTGGTAGTTTTCCTATCGTTTCTTCTCTGCTCCCTTTTAAAATTCTGAGCATAAACCTTATTTTCCCATTTCTTCTCCTTGTAGACTCCTCTTTCTCTTCCTTTTTAAAGAAGATATCTTTGAATAGAATGACTTTCCTGATTCACCCAAGACAGGGGTTTCTCGGGATGTAGGACTTTTAGTGCTGAAACACCAACAATCCCGAGCTGACTGGGATGGTCGGTCACCCTGACTGGTATTACTGCTGGCTTTCCAGCAGCCCTTCCCAGCCCTCTCTGTCTTCCCCCCTGGATTTATCATCTTGGTATTTTGTCCATTTATGCTTGGTTCATCATGGAAAAGGGGGAAGAAAAGAAAAGGAGTAGTTAGACACATAAGCGTTATGCTGACATTATGGGAGAAAGGGGAGCCTTGGAATGTTTCCTTTGTCTTAGGTATAGTTGTTCTAGGTCTGCAGAGTACATGAATTCAAAAAGGTACGGGTGCTTGGTTCTTTGGCTTTATCTGAAACCAGACCTGCCAAGTAAGTGACCCATACCATAGCAAGAACAGGATAACCTCTGAAACCTGATTGATGTTCCATTGACTTGTTTCCTATGCTCTGGTTTTGGTGTTTCGTTGAGTATGTTTCTGTGTTGTTCATTTGAGAGTCCTGGAAAGTCCTAATTTGGGGGAAGTAAGTAAGACTCTTGCTGATTATAAATCATGGTTTTGTGTTTTGATTATTTGTGAAGTTTTTTTAGAGTTATTTCAGGACCTTTGCCCCTGTGGTTTGGCAAGAGGAGTAACAGTAACAAAGAGCATTTGGCTTTCTTGGACAGTTGGAGCTAGTTCTCTAAATGGAATCCCGAGCTGTTCCGACGGGGAAAGGAGGCTGAGGAGATTGTTGTAGCTGTTGTCTTTACCTCTTCCTTTCAGCTCGTGTCAGAATGGACCAAAGAACTGCTAGTTTTAGGCTTACCCAGCTGCTTTTTTACTCTGTTACTTTTCAGTTAATAGGCACTTAGCAAAGGTAAACGTTCATGTTTTTTCACTGACTTTTGAAAACTGACAGCCTCTTAGTTCCTGTTCAAAATTTTCTTGAAAACCTTCCTGTGATGTACATGAATAGGACCTGCATGGGATTCCTATATAAATGGTCCATAGCTAGATGGACTATTCATATATTGCCAGGAAATTTTGTGGCCACATCTAATGCACAGTTTAGCATTATTAGTGCTGAAATATAAGTGTTCTCCCATCCAAGTACTAACCAGGCCCGACCCTGCTTAGCTTCCGAGATCAGACGAGATCGGGCGCGTTCAGGGTATATGGCCGTAGACTGAAATACAAGTGTTCTATTAGAAACGTCTCCCTGCAGTCCTACCCAGGCAAGCATGTGCTCATGGTACTATCTGGAAAACAGAGTAAGGCTCTGTTAAGAACTGGTGATCCTGTGCTGACTTTGTTTCCTTATGGGTCGGCAGTCACCATGAAGAACACATATTTTCACCCAGCATGTGCTGAAGGACCGGGAAGTCTCACTCTTCAGGAAAGTCCTCTATTCCATTGTGGTATTTTATTTTATTTTGTTTTTTAAAATTTTATTTATTTATTTGACAGAGATCACAAGTAGGTGGAGAGGCAGGCAGAGAGAGAGAGGGAAGCAGGCTCCCCGCTGAGCAGAGAGCCTGATGTGGTGCTCAGTCCCAGGACGCTGAGATTCATGACCTGAGCTGAAGGCAGAGGCTTAACCCACTGAGCCACTCAGGCACCCCCCCCATTGTGGTATTTTAAATGTGTGACACCAGATGGAAGTACAAGGTTGGCTTTATCAGTGGAATAGAGATGTGTGGAACCTGAGGGCAGTACAGGTGTGTGTGTGTTCCCAGTAGCCTTCCTGTGAGTATTTGTTGCCTGCAGACTAGAGAAGCATTATTGTACTGATGGTGAGCAGAGAACAAAACGGCACGTTGGAAAAGAGAATGGGATACAGTACAATTTTCTTCGAGTCCACAAAGTAAAGCAACCATGAGGCCTTCAAATATGGATGGAATGAAATACCATGCACATACTTTTGTTGGTTTTTGGAAGTACTGTGAACTTCAAGCACAACCCTAGGTTCTGGCCAGTGGAATTATTTAGATTCCTTTCGGAAAGTAATACCTGCCCTCTGCCCAGAGTTATTTTTCTTCCTTTTCTTATTTTTAAAGTCATCCAAAGCATGACCTATCAACCATTAATTGAATATTAACGTACAGATAGCAGTGCTTTAACCTAGACTAAGTCGTTTCTGACACGGTTGTTCGCCTTCTTCATTCGTTGTGGCGCAGTACAGCCAAGCATATGTTACATATGATGAATGTACTTACATCTGCTCCATGAAACCTGGGAATAATTCTATTGTAAAATATGGAGATATTTTACTGTTCTTTCCCTTCTTTGGGATTTCTTTGAACACTTTCTCCAGCTCCCCCATTAATCATTTCTTAAATAGCTGCAGTGATCAATGATTATCTCCCTTCTCCCAACAATCTACAAATCTTAAAATACTTAAAAAAAAAAACAACAGTAGGGAATATTTGACATGTAGATATATGGTGGTTAAAACAAACCTTAAAATGATTATGTGGAGGTCATAGTAAAATTTTTACGTAATATGTCACTGTACAAAACATTTGAAGTATTAGTAAATGTTTATTTAAAAAAAGTGAATCTGGGGTCCCTGGGTGGGGCAGTCTGTTAAGCATCCTATTCTTGATTTCAGCTCAGGTAATGATCTCAGGGTCTTGACCCTGAGCCCTGTTTTGGGCCCTGAGCTCAGTGGGCAGTCTGCTGGAGTTTCTCTCTCTCTCTCTGCCCCTCTCTGCACTCTCTCTCAAATAAATAAATCTTTTGAAAACAAAAGTAAATCTGTTCTCTGATAGTAGGTTATGTATGTAATTTTTATTTTTCATTATTTTTATAGTTTTTTTTTTTTTTTAAGATTTATTTATTTATTTATTTGACAGAGATCACAAGTAGGCAGAGAGGCAGGCAAAGAGAGAGAGAGGAGGAAACAGGCTCCCCACTGAGCAGAGAGCCTGATGCGGAGTTTGATCCCAGGACCCTGGAATCATGACCTGAGCTGAAGGCAGAGGCTTTAACCCACTGCCACCCAGGTGCCCCTATAAATAGTTTTCTTTATACTAAAAAATAAAATTCTCCAAACTGATTCATAGTAGGACTGGAGTGTACTGTTTGAACATTAACATTTAATTTTTATCAAAATAAGTGGTCACTTCTGTTGGTTGAATAAATAACCATATTTAATAATTACAGATCTCCCTTGGCTGTTCACCTTTAATGTGAAGTTTTATCCTCCTGATCCTTCTCAGTTGACTGAAGATCTCACCAGGTACTTTATCCTTATATTTTAAAACAAATCTCTACTTACAGCTCTCATTTATTTTTGTGCCATGGGAGAATAATGGTAATTTCAGGATCAAAACCAAGATATTTTTCAATAAGTGGGATTCTAGAAGTTTTCTTGGAAATGAGTGTACTCCAAAATAGTTGGAAATTAGTTGCCAGATTCAAAAATTTTAATCACTTTTTAAATATTTCTCCATTTGCAGTTGAGTAGTGGAATATTAAAAAAGTATATCTCTGGCAACTTTGTTTCTCATGTTACACTTTTAAAAATCATTGCTATTTAATATTTCAGGTTAATACTAAGATTGTTTTTATTATATAATCCTTGTGTACCTGTGTACTAGTCTCCTATCAATCACAAAGGTGATAAAAGTATAGAAAAAGGAAATTATTTTGAAAAGCCCATTTTGGTTGGGGGGGTCTCCTACCTCAAAGGGAGGGAAAAAAAAAACTAATAAGGTAGGCTTTCCTAATAGCTATTTCATTTCCACCTCCTTTGAGATTGGGCTGTACAAACAGATGATTAAGTTGCAAATAAAAGATTCAGTTGAGGAGCCAGAGCATTTACTGATTCTGAGAGTGACTGACTATCTGAATAGTAATCAAGGAACATTTGAATCCGCAAGAGCCTTGACCTCTTAACCCTATTCAGCGTGGTTACCAGTGATAGGACTTCCTAGTTTTGGTAAGAATAGGTGCATAGATTACATGGTCAAGGAAAACTGTGTTCAGAATACACTTTTAGAAAGGCACAGGGTCTTACTGAAAAACTCTGCTTTGGATTCCTGTGGTTCCTGTGTCCTTGATGCTTTCTGTTAGTCCGGTCTTGTGGTCAGACATCAGGTCTTTTCAGTGCTTAAGGGTGCGTGATACCCATATGAAAGAGGAATGGAGGAGATTCCTTTCTAAATCTGGATGAATGACAAGTCTCCCCCTCCTCCCTCCCAACCCCCTGCCCACTGCTGCTTGTTGCTAGATAGGGGTTTTCTCATACTAAGTGAGCTGTGATTGAATTAGCTTCAGCTAGTAAATAAGAGACCGTAGCCTTTGTAACTGCACAGTGAGCTGCTTGGGAGCATCAGGCTTGACCAGTTGATGTGCTCTGGAGACAGAGCCTCACCACAGGAATGCCTTTGACCGCTGCAGCAGGGGGTTTTGTGACCCAGCTCCCTGTCTTTACATACGCTTCTTGCCATAGTTTGTTTGGGGGATGGTAATCCTCTGCTGATTGCAGTTTATGGCATCCATAACCATAATTTATGGTTTTTCTTTGAAATGGGGCTTGAACAGTCTCGCTGTGTGTGGTGGGAGGAATGAGATAGTTTGGTGAGCAAATAACCGAAGGCCTCCGAGACACTAGCTACCTGCCTGGAGCCCAGATATCAGGACCGAATCTTCCCTGTGGCTGGAGTGCAAATTTAGAAGCTGAGGTGGCTTTTGAGGCTTCTGGGAACACTGTTCAGAATAATGTTTGAAGGGTGCCGGGTCCTGCTCTGTGAAGAAGGTGGAGCTGGGAAGTTCAGGAAGCTGCTGGAGTTGTTGTTGCAAGTTTCTGGGCCTCTGACTTTGTCTTTGAAAACAGGAAAGGACCAGTATGAAAAGTAAAGACTATTATCTAAAAAGAGAAAGAGATCTTAGAAATAGATGGAATCTTTATGTGGAGGTCTTCAAAGTGCCATAGAATGTGGAGAATGAGTCCTGTTCTTGATCAGACCTCAAGAATCGAAGAGTACCCTGGAACCCCAATTTAAAATTGAGTTTTCTAAAAATAAAATAAAAATAAATAAAATTGAATTTTCTAGAGTTAATGCAGTTGTGCATGTGGTGTTTCAGGATCAAGGGACTATAATCATACTTAGAAAGAGAGCTCCTGCCATGCATACAAATCCTCAGACTGTAGTGACAATGAGGGGACTTCCACTCTCTCAAAAGACCATTGAGCACTCGCTGCAGGGCAAGTACATGGCTAACTGTGGCAGTAGGCCGATGACAAACCAGGTCTCTGCCCCGCCTGACAGCGGACTCAGTGGTAATCTAGGTATGACTAAACTGGGTGATGGCTGACTGCACATTCCAGATTGTGCTGTCCAACCCAACAGCCATGGGGCTGGAACACGTGTGACAGGGTGCAGGAGGAGACCAGACTGACACACGAGCTGGGCAAAGAAAGAAAGAAGGTGGCCGGCTGCTCATAGGAATGACACTCTCTAAAAGACCTTCAAGGACAGGGGGTCGTTCAGTTTGGAGGGATCAATGGTAATCTTTATTAGCAAGTGGTTAAATGCAAGAGTAGAAATCAAGTTTTAAAATGTCAGCAAAGGAGTGGGTAGTGCCCCGCCCCTAATTCCTTATAGAATATAAATAACATGGTTCTGCATGTCATTTAGTGGAAAATGGAATGTTTTATAACTAACTGCATAGTAAAACCACTTGGAACATAGAATAATAACCACTCTTATAATGTAACATTACATTTATAAAGATTATTCTTATTATGGCTGTTAGGTATTGATTCCTAAATAACATGTATGTTTTATTTATATTATCTAAATTTTTAAAAGATTTTATTTATTTATTTGACACAGAGAGAGAGAGATCACAAGTAAGCAGAGAGGGAAGCAGACTCCCTGCTGAGCAGAGAGCCCGATGTGGGGCTCAATCCCAGGACTTTGAGATCATGACCTAAGCCGAAGGCAGAGGCTTAACCCACTGAGCTACCCAGGCGCCCCTGTATTATTTAATTTTTATCCTCACCTTCAAAGGGGGGATAGAATTCTCAATTTACATACAGGTGGGGAATTAGCCTTGGGCAAGTAAATGAGCTTGCTCAAGGTGGCTCAGGGTCAGCTGGGCCTGTCCCTGAAGCTCATGTTTTTTCTGTTCTAAAGTGAACTAGCTCCCACTTTAGATGGAGTAAACGGGCAGTAAGGACTTTAAAGATTGACTTATAATTGTTGTACAATTTTCTTTTCCAGGAAAAGAAATTAGTATGAAAAGGCTAGGAAGGATAAAGGGTGGGTGACCTTAGCTCTTACAAATGCTTAAGAACAGCTGTTTTTAAAACTTGATTAGTCTTTACAACTTTTGAGGGACATGCAAATTTTGATTACAGTTTTAAATCAAAGGAGAGCAGTCTAAGTGATTAGAATTTTTACCTTCTGTCACAAAGCTCTTTATTGTGATCCTAATACGCTGGGTCTGCAATAGTAGCTCAGAATTCCCCTTCTGTTGCTTACCCAGTTAGACTCACCTGCTGTGAATAAGCCACAGGGTCGGAGCCCAAGGAGCTGGGAGGACTTCCCATTCCGGAGGACAGTTTTTGCTCTGGGCACCAAGAGTTGCCTGTATGGTCTGTTTGGTTTCAAAGGCGTAGGAGAGCTCAAGGATCCTTAGTGATGCAGTCCTAACTGATGTCCTCCCCACTCTTTCTCCCCCTTGCTCCTCAGATACTTCTTGTGCCTTCAGCTTCGGCAGGACATTGCCTCTGGCCGCCTGCCTTGCTCGTTCGTGACGCACGCCCTCCTGGGATCTTACACACTGCAGGCTGAACTTGGGGACTATGATCCAGAAGAACATGGCAGTAGTGACCTCAGTGACTTCCAGTTTGCCCCCACACAGACGAAGGAGCTGGAAGAGAAGGTGGCAGAGCTGCGTAAAACCCACAGGTCTGGCGACTCGCTTCCCGGAGAGAGAGCAGCTGTAGGAGACTTAACCGGCTTTCCTCCTCACACTTGCTAGACATCTGAGCGTAGTTGACAGGATTAGCCTGCTTTTCTGTCTGGAGTCTCCTGTAGTGCTAATCCAGACAATTTGTAGCCCTTGGGATAGCCTTTCATTGTGTTCAGGACTCTCCTGTGAAGAGCAGTGCTCATGGTCCTCAGTGCTTTCATTTGTTGGAAAAAGTTACTCCTCCCTCGGGAGCTCCTTCGGCCTCCTCCCAAACCTGTCCCTTAACACGTGCACACACGTGTGCACACCGGACATACCTGCATATGTGTTTGGCATTTACTATGTATTCTGCCTTTTGCTTTTATTCTCCGATTTGCTAAGGCTGGAGAGATAGTGAGGATTTGGGGTTTGAATCCAAAATGTGGCTGGTCATGGACCTAGGAGCAGTAACTGAAATACATGGGTGTTTCCTCCATCCACAAAAGATGACCTTTGCTTTAGTAGTTAGGCTTAACTTACTTACTTAATACAGTAGTAAATATACCATATTACATTTCAAGAACTTTTATATCTTTGTGAAAATGCGTTTTTTAGCACATGTTTAAAAAATTCTCACTACAAAATTATAGTTTGCCCCCCCCATATTACAGGGTTGAAATTTTGTAAAAAATTGACAAAAATGCCTAGAAAGGAACTTACAGAAATTAGAAATTTTTAAGCAGACCACATTCATTGATTTTTCTGTTAAAAAACAAAACCAAACCAAACCAGTATTTCTTATATTATTAAATTTATTCCAATTCTACTCAATAGGTATTTACTGGATAATTCAGATTTGAAATACCAGGTTCTGAAATGCCATGGTCAATATGGAGTCCTTGCTCTGTGGGAGCTGAAAATTTGTAGAGTCGTGAATAGAGATGGGGATGGGAATAATTTTAGTATGGGCAGGATGTGATATGTTTTTTGTTTGTTTGTTTGTTTTTTTTATTTGTCAGAGAGAGAGAGAGCACAGGCAGACAGAGTGGTAGGCAGAGGCAGAGGCAGAGGGAGAAGCAGGCTCCCTGCCAAGCAAGGAGCCCGATGTGGGACTCGATCCCAGGACGCTGGGATCATGACTTGAGCCGAAGGCAGCAGCTTAACCAACTGAGCCACCCAGGCGTCCCTTTTTTTTTTTTTTTTTAAGATTTTATTTATTTATTTGTCAGAGAGCACAGGAGTGAGCATAGGCAGACAGAGTGGCAGGCAGAGGCAGAGGGAGAAGGAGGCTCACTGCCGAGCAAGGAGCCCGATGTGGGACTCAATCCCAGGACGCTGGGATCATGACCTGAGCCAAAGGCAGCTGCTTAACCAACTGAGCCACCCAGGTGTCCCAGAATGTGATATGTATTAACTACTCTAGGTGTAAAATCAAATACAAGTACTTGTGGTCTGTATTATGAGCAATCTTGGTGAAATAAAATGAAGGAGTAGGAAATAAGAATTTGCCTTTTTCAGAAAGATGAGATCACTTTTTTATTCTCAGGTAACTTATGTTGTACCCTATGTTGTACCCATTTCTCCAGTGGGGAAAAAACTGAAAGCAATTTTCTGAGATAATCTAAAATCCCTACCCTTATGCTTTTTATCTTATGAGGAAAAATGCCTGAGGTTCAGAGGTGAGCCTTCTTACCCTTTCCTGCTTATCTGCTGATTTTGTGTGGTTGCTCTCTCCCTGGGAATTCTCCGAGTTCATCCACTCCATTTCCATTTTGGCCACATTTGCTTTGCATCTGCCAATAAGATAATATTGTTTCTTTTGATTCTCAGGGGCTTATCTCCAGCACAAGCTGATTCTCAGTTCTTAGAAAATGCAAAGAGGCTCTCCATGTATGGTGTTGACCTACATCATGCCAAGGTACTGTCTGTGTCCTGGGAAGTAGCATCTTTCCCATCTGTTGACAGAAGTTCTGAGTTTCAGAGGGACTGCGCTCACTCTTAGGAAAAACCTAAAACCCTCACCCAAGGGTGTCTAATATTTCTTCAGTGACTAACGATGGGGTTTATGCTTGTGGGAAGGACCACTGATTCTTGCCCTACTTCTTTTCTCAGTGAATTCCCTCTTATACATACTTATCCTAAGACTCCCCTGTCAGCCATCTTTATCCCTTTTCCTGGCTTATTCTGCATCCCAACTTTTGTTGTGTCCAGTGCTGCCTCTCTCCCAGCCACCCCTCCCACTTCTGTCATGGGAGAGAAGAGCAGTTTCTGGCAACCACAAAAGGGCAAAAGCAGTATGGAGGGACCCATTTTTGAAAAAAACTTGGGATTATGAAGGAGCCTGAGGGTTGGGCTCTTCTCTGCAGGTCTGTAAGATGGAGGAGACTGGCCTAGAGACCCGGGGAGGCAGCATCTGCAGCCTAACTTGAGAGGAGGGAAGAGGATGGAATGGTGGCCTAGGTGATAGGAGAAGGGGACTGGGTTGTGAAGATGCCGCTAATAAGCATCACATACTTCATGACCCTAGTCTGGATGATCACTGGGTGGGGACAGCCTAGGAAGAGAGCTAGAGGTCAGGCAGAAGGTAGATTTGGTTTTGAAAAATGTGTCCAGAGTCAGCTTGTGGAAGGAACCAATGGTTGCCTGGTTTTAAAAGACCCTGCCAATCCCTACGTGTAGCCAAGGAATCTCCGATTGTGTGATTAGAGAAATCTCTTGGAAAGCCTCCCACCCAAAGATCTCCTCCCTCCCCAGGCCTCGGATTAATCATTCCCACTCTTGTGTTGTTAGTACTTCATGTTTGCAAAGCACTTTTTCCCTCAGTGGCTTCCTTTATTCTTTAACTGTTTCTCCTGGTTACAAAAGTAATACGTGTACATTACAGAAAATAGAAGTAAACAAGGGGGAAAAAACACTGAAGTCTCTTTATGCAGAAATAAGCACTATTGCTATTTTATACATTTTCTTGTTTTCTTTAAAAAAAACTCGGAGCACTTGACCTCTGAGGCATTTTTTTCGATAGGATTGCACTACAGGTATCATTTTTGAGGGGTTTACTTTTATGGGGTTTTTTTTGCTTGCTCTGTTAAAAGATTTTTCCATGTCAGTAAGTAGTCTCTGGGATCATCATATTTAACTGCTAGGTGCTAGATGCCTTTACTTATTATTTTTTTAAGATTTTTATTTATTTATTTGACAGACTCAATCCCAGGACCCTGGGATCATGACCTTGAGCTGAAGGCAGAGGCTTTAACCCACTGAACCATCAGGCGCCCCATTTTCTTAAAAAGTACTTCTATGTACACCACCACATTTAAGATTTGAGTGTTTTTTTTTAAATTTTACAACTGCATAAGACTGAGTGCAGAGAACGACTTGCTTAAGCTGCATATTGTTAAGCATGCCCATATTTGCCTGGTCCCTTCTGATAAATTCTAGGGAGTGAAACGGGGCTTCCTATCGATTGTGTGTCTTCTAGCTCCTTTCTCTCTGTGACGGAGACAGGCAGGATCAGCCAAGAGACCCAGACAGGGGAGGCAGGAGAGAACAGGTTTGGGACCAAGAAGCCCTTGGATTTCTTCTTCTTAAATGCTATTACTCTGGCCATGTGTAAATTTTTAAATTTGTTGATCACTAGTTAAAAACCAGTTCTTAAATGGCAAAACTTGGCAAGGTCCGACAATTCTTGTGTGTTGCTGTTGTTGTTTTTAAAGCTTTATTTATTTATTTGACAGAGAGAGACATAGCAAGAGAGGGAACACAAGCAGGGGGAGTGGGAGTGGGAGAAGCAGGCTTTCTGCCAAGCAAGGAGCCTAATGCGGGGCTCGATCCCAGGACACTGGAATCATGACCTGGGCCCAAGGCAGACACTTAATGGCTGAGCCACCCAGGCACCCATGATTCTTGTTTTTTAAGGTGTATCTTAGAAAAGTAAAAAATAGTTGTAGTGGGCTCTCTTTCAGTATAATTTCCATTCTTGCTGTGGGGTTAGGACAGATTGCTTTTTAAACAAATTCAGAGTAACATTTATTCATTCTGTTTGTTATCTGATAGACTCATAATGTTTGATGAGGAGGATACTTGTAGCATGTTGAAAAGAAGGTCTGTAGCAATATAAAATAACTTTTGGTGGAGTTTGAAGTTTATGCCTTCATCTTTCATTGTCTCAATTATATTTAAATAAAAAAAATTTTTTTATTAAGAATTCTTAATGGCACACTCCTATTGGGACAGGCCAAAGAGCATTGAATGGAAGAACTCTTGACACCCAGGTACAGGGAGACCACGAGACAGGGATACCTCTGAGCGCAAACCAGCAGCCCTCCCAATTCCTTGGAAGGGGTGAGGGCAGAGAGTGTTTGCCAAAGTCGAGAAGGAGAGATCTGTGTGTGGAGAGGACAGTCTTCAGAGGAGCTGTAGTTGTCACAGGGACATGTCCCTGACCTTCCCCTCTCAGCCCTCTCTCCTCTCTCATCTGCAAGAGCTTTCAGAAGTCAGAGGGCCTGGGATCCTGCTGATATGCATAGGTCGCAGCTTCCTGAGAAGGAGTGAACAAGGCAAACTTGGTGCTCCTTTTTTATTTGTTTATTTTTCTCACTTTGTTGCTTATGATTGGCAAAAGTCACATGTGGAGGACTAAGGCATGCTTTTTTCCCTTTTACTTGTTACTCTTTATCTCTAATTCATATTCACATAAATACTGATAATTCTGAAGCAGTATGCAGAACAATGGAAAATGAACCGACTTGCTTGTTTCCAGATTGTGTTTATTCTTAAGGAAGATAAAATAGCTTCAGTGTCCTGTCTGAAGATTGCTCAGACTAGAGATGACTTTGTTCAGTGTTTCAAGTCACTGTTGCCTCCTTACTTGTGGTGAGAACATGCTGTCTTGAGCAGTCTTCCGGCCTGCTCCCCGTGGCCATGGCCGGTGATGTTTTTGGCAAACACATCATTTGTGGCTAGTGCCAAGTTGTTTGGGCACCTGTGCCTGATTCATCCCAGCTTTTTTCTCTGTTCCTAGAGAGAACTGGGGTTGCCAGATTTGGGTGAATAAAGTACCTTATAGATTAGATATTTTTAGACTTGCTCGGATTGTCCAATGTAATTTTGTGTGTATATATGAATTATTCAAGTGTGGTAGCAGAGAAAGCAATTGGCATCGGTTACTTAGTACTATCCTTCTATTTTTAAAAAAAGTAACCTAATGGGGCACCTGGGTGGCTCAGTGGGTTAAAGCCTCTGCCTTCGGCTTGGGTCATGATCCCAGGGTCCTGGGATCGAGCCCCACATTGGGCTCTCTGCTCTGCGGGGAGCCTGCTTCCCCCTCTCTCTGTGTCTCTGTCTGCCTCTCTGCCTACTTATGATCTCTGTCAAATAAATAAATAAAATCTTTAAAAAAAAAAGTAACCTGATTTGTTTTAGATGATTAAGTAACAAGGCTGTCAAAATGTTACACTTTGATTGAATATTAGGTTTAGATTAAATGTGGTGTTTGTTGTAGCAGGTTCAGTAAGAATTTCTGCCATGTTGTAAATGATTTCTGAAAACATGAATTTCTCTGAATAGTAATCTTCAATTTTACATATCTTGAATGAGACCCAGTTCTTCTTAAAAGTTAAATAACGACCTGTGTATTTTGAGTGTTATGCGTTTGGGTCCTCAATATCACTTGCAATGTGGGGAGATCCTGTTTAACTTTTTTTTTTTTTTTAAGATTTTATTTATTTATTTGACAGACAGAGATCACAAGTAGTCAGAGAGGCAGGCGGAGAGAGAGAGGAAGGGAAGCAGGCTCCTCGCTGAGCAGAGAGCCTGATGTGGGGCTCGATCCCACGACCCTGGGATCATGACCTGAGCCAAAGGCAGCAGCTTTAACCCACTGAGCCACCCAGGCACCCCAGATCCTGTTTAACTTTTATCTGTAAATTAAGCCTAAAATATTCAGGCTTATGATAATTCTGGATTGTCATCTACTCCAAGCTAAGATGCTGGGGAGTGAAAACCATTTGAATAAATTCAAGATTAATCTGCAGTCCATTGAAATATGCCAGCCAAAGCAATGCTGTAATGTGGACTGGAGGTCAGCCCTCTGGGTTATTGAAGAGCGGCTCCGAAGAATTCAGAGATTTCCACAGTCAGTGTTCAAGAGAAATAATCTGTGAGGGGTTGGTGTTTTGCTGAATAGAGGCATAAATTTAACAGCTATCAGCTAGCATAGTCCCATCTGAAATAAATTTGCCTGAAGTAAAATGACCACCTGAAGGGGGGGGCCGACAGACCATCCCCCAGGGCTGGAATAGCCTCCAGGAAAACCCTGTCTCTTCAGAATGTCTGCATTGAGTTCTGTTTCCCTTCTTCCCCATTAGCTCTTGCAGGCAGGCTGGGAAACATAGAAGTGTGCCTTTTGGAAATTATCGTATCCTGTGGTCAGGTGGCTGTACCTCTTTGACCAATCAGAGTTGGTCCTGGAAGATAATGGATTTAAGATGTTCTCTTAACTTGTGGACTGTCACTGAGATTTAAATACCAACCTGTAAAATTGGCATTCCTGGTCATGGTTTAAGGGCTTGGGGGGCATGGCGTGGATAATGGGATTCCTGTCCTGTGTAACTCTGACAGCTCTAACCACGGTTAATGATGGCTTATGCTTGGCAGGACTCAGAAGGCGTGGACATCAAGTTGGGTGTGTGCGCTAACGGGCTCCTCATTTACAAAGACAGACTGAGAATCAATCGTTTTGCTTGGCCGAAAATCTTGAAAATTTCCTATAAGCGCAGTAACTTCTACATTAAAGTTAGGCCGGCAGAGGTAAGCAATGTCATGTGTGCTTGGGCATAACTGAACAGCTCTGGTCCCTGTTCTTCTTTATGGCCATGGGGATAACTGAATTTTTCTCCACTGAATTTTAATAAAATGAACTATTCTTTATTCTTTTGTGGCCAAAAAAGGCCAGAGAACTTAATGATAAGAGCTTAATGATAAGTTCTTAATGATAAGCAACATGAAATTCCATGTTGCTAAAAACAAAACAAAACAAAAAACCAAGAGCCACCCATACCTTTTAGTAAAAAGGAAAAGTAGTAAGTGCCTGCCACGTAGTAGGGAGGGAGGACATTATTTTGTTGTTGTTGAAACATCTAAATGATAGCGATGATTAGGAAGGTGGTAGAACGAGTTGTAATGGACAAGGGCTCGAGTCCGTAGCTCTAGTTCTAGTTCTGGTTTCACAGAAACTAGTATTGCAGTCTATGAAAAATTCATTTTGTGTAATTATACTGCGTATACGAATGTCTCCTTTTTTCGAGAACTAACTTCTCGCAGAAACATGTGAGTCCATGTTTTTCAGTAGCTTCTCATCAACTTCTAAGAACTATACTGATTTAGTGTATTGATTTATTCTAGCTCGAACAATTTGAGAGCACCATTGGATTCAAACTGCCAAACCATCGGGCAGCAAAAAGACTATGGAAAGTGTGTGTGGAACATCATACCTTCTACAGGTAATTTTAATGCAACAGCTTAAAATTCATTAGAACAGCTATTGGTACCCTGTGCATATTAAAAAGTGGTTGTGGAGAGAAGGACAGAGGCAACCATGCCCTGTCTTACCTCAGTGCCGCATCTCCTTGGCCATGCCTTGTCCTCACTCAGAGCTGATCCATGTCTACCTTGGTCCCAGACTCCACGGACTCCAGCTACCTTTCTTACTGTCACCACACTCTCCAAGCCTGGCTGCCATCCCTCTTGTCATCATCAGTCGTCACAGGCTTCATTTCACTCTCCTTACCAGCTTCCTCCCATTTAACTTCTTTCCCCAATCAGCCCAAATGCTGGGGGTCTGTCCCTTTGCTGCTTTGCCAGGATGTTCTAACCACGTGTCCATTGTGCACATCAGCCTGCCCCGAAACTGGTCCTGGGTCAGTCCCATGTCTTGACCTTACCGCTTCTGTATCTGTGCTCACAGATGCCACCTTCAGCAGTGACTATCCTGGTACATATGCTCGTTCCTTGTGAGAGAGAATCTCTCTCTCTCTACGTACTCAACTACGCATGGTGCTATAGGTTATTTCCCGTGTCAGCTGGATCCTCAGAGCTGCCAGGCAGCCAGACCTTTTCCTTCCTTTCCCAACACAATATTCGTGGTCTTCCTGAGTCCCTAGGAATCTGGCTTCTCTGCTCAGAAGAGTTGACTCTTTGCCTGGGTCACGGATTATAAAAGCTGTGGTCATGAGCATTCTCAGTTCATGTACCCTGTTTTCCCTCTTTTGCCCATAATTATTAGCATTTCCCCCCTTTTTTTGTTCATTCTTTCCCTCTATCCTGTCTCAAGGAAAAAAAATAATCATTCCCCATGGAGTCTTGATCCTTCATTTTATGCCTCACATAAGATCATGCTATGTGCATTATGTACTCTCCAGTTGAGTGCCTTTGACTTCTTCTTTGGCCAGTAAACATGTCCATGTCCATGTCTTACTCCTTTAAAAACCAAAACAGACAAATAAAACCAGAAGATCTCCTTAGTCCCTCTAGCTATCTTTAGCTTGGGTCCCATCTCCTTTTGTGCTCGTCTTCAAGGGCATATTTCTCCATTATTAGTCTTCCTAGCTGTCATTTTTCCTATTTCCTCACTTCATATTACTGTGGTCTGTATAGCTATGATCCTCCATCTTGAAGCTTTTTGCCTCAGACTCTTGCTTTGCTACTCCTGTCCTACCACACTCTGGGTGTGTGACTGTGGTAAGTTACTTTACCTTCCTGGGTCTCACTTTTGTCATCTGTGTGATGGTAATAATAGTCCCAGCCTTATAGGGTTGCTTCAAAGAGTAGGTGAGAAAACACACGAAACAAATGTAGAACTATTTCTGGTATATAATAATGTTTCTCATCACCATCAGCAGCATCATTATTCTTAGTGTGGTACTACAGTGTGCTATTTTTAAGGTGAATTATTAGCTGGTACAAGTGACTCAAGTTAAACTGACACATACTCTGTTTTCAAGACTGCTCTAATATATTCATTTTAGAGAAATATAAAAGATACTTGAATCCATCTGACATAGTTATACTGAGCCTATTAATCTTTGAAAAGTTTGTAATTTCTCTTGGTAGCCATGACAAATTTCTCCTCAGAACAACATGAGCCTGCCTCAGATAAAGCTAGTAGAACGTTTATGAGTTAAATGACACACAGGTCAAGGCAGGACAGATAGCAGGCTTTCCTGTAGGGTAACGATAATGGAAACAATAATTATTTTAGAAATGACAGGTGCTACATTCATTGAGCAGATATTGTCATCAGACACATGACCACTTGCTTTACCTTGTGCCGTCTCATGTATCGCTCACCCCCACTAAGCAAGTGGCTCAGAGCTGGGTGCCCATAAAAGGCACAGGGGCCAGGTGCCTACACAGAGCTGGGGACCTGGCTCTGTGATCCCAGTGCCTGTACTGGTCACCTCTGTGCGGTCCTTCCTCTGGTATTCTTGTAGCAAGTGTTTCCGAAATGTCTGTTGGCCCTTCAAAGCTCTAGGCTTCTCCATGTTTGCTGACACACTATGACTCCAATTTAAAAGTAGACCAGTTTGCTTCTGCAGACTTTTGGGATAATGGTTAACAAAAGGATTTTAGATCTTTAAACCTTGTATAACTTTTCTTAACAAAGGATAGGAGATGGTGTTTCTAAAGCAGGCCACTCATAATTCGTCTGTAGAGTGCTTTGAATCAAATCTGGCTTTTGCTCTGTTTTTATCATGAAAGATGCAAATGATTTCTTCAGAAAATTAAAATGGCCTTCAGATTGAAGCCATTAAAGACACAGATCTGTTGATCTATAGTCACTCAGCCACACTGATATTAGTGGAACAAGAACATAATAGTGCAGCGGTTATTCTTCTTTGAGTGTTTGATAGGGACTGTCACCCTTCTAAGTGCTGTGCATGGGTCAGTTCTTTTAATCTTTACAGCATCTTTGTAATCTTCACTTTACACTTGGAAAGTCTGTGAAACAGAGAAGTCAGGAAATGTGCCCGTGGTTCCATAGACAGTCACGGGTGGACATGGAATTTAGAGCCGGACCCTGGGGCTCACAGTGTCCACTGCATACCTGCTCTGCTGTGCTTCCTTCTCTCCTCCCAGCCCCCTGGCTTTTGGTGGTGGTGGCAGCGTACAAATAAGATTAACACAGCCCCTGTAGCCTGGCATTAAAACTGTCACTTAAACTTGGCATTGTAGATCCAGAGTAAGTCAATCAGTGTCATCTGCCACTTCATAGAGCACTTTATTGTTTACATGTCTGATTGGCTTTAGTAACTGAAATGTGCGTTTTTCTTGAAACGTTCCTTTACTTTCCATAGGTAATTAATAATAAACATTATAATAATATGTTGAAATAATATCTAAAACATTAATAATACTTGATTTATAACGGGAGGATTTTTGTAAAATTAAAATGTTACTGTGCTTCTTAAGCAGTAAAATATGTAAAAGTTTATTTCTTTTGTGATATCACCTTAGATTGTCTTGCTCAGGACCATTAAAACTCTAGAATGACTAGGTCACTATTTATAGCTTGTAAATTCCCAAAAGTGAAATGGTAGAGGTCTTATAGTGATTTTGATGTTGTTTTTATGAAGATATTTTCTCCTTTGGTAAAGAAAAATAATGTCAAAAGGAAACAATTGTTCAGTGATCTTGAAACACTTTGTTGCTTGGCCTGTATTTTGGTAGGAAATTTATTGGCATTACCATTGACTTAAACTGCCAAAAATACTCTTTTAGAGAAAGCTAATAAATGTCTGTGTTCAGTCCGTTTTTGTTTTGGTGTTTGCTTCTATTTAATTGCAACTTAATTAAGGATTTCTTTGTTGTCAGAAAATTAATCTGTAAGTTAATATTTTGTGTATGTGGTCACCAGTGCCACTTGGGTAAGGAAATATTTTATCTCAAGTTGAAATAAAATAAAAATCCTCTAGTTAATGACTTTCCTAATCCTATATTGTGATAGATATATGCCTTAAAATACTTGTCTTGTATTTCTTGGATTTATATTTTTGAAATATCTTTTACAAAATGCATAAGTGGATGATCTGATATGTATTTAAATGGCAACCAACCGTCTGTTACCTTAAAAACAAATTAGACTAGGGGTAATGGGTGGCTCAGTCATAAAGCATCTGCCTTCTGCTCAGGTCATGATCTCAGAGTTGGGATCAAGCCCAACATTGGGCTCCCTGCTCAGAGGGAAGCCTGCTTCTCCCTCTCCCACCCCCTACTGCTTGTTTTCCCTCTTGCTGTGTCTCTCTTTGTCAAGTAAATAAATAAAATCTTAAAAAAAAAAAAAACAAATTAGACTAAAGAAATATGATTGTGTAGAACTCTCCTCACCTGGACTTAGATATTTAACTGGTTACATATCCCAGTCTATATACATGAGAGCCTACTTTCATAAACTGGAGGAAAATATAAAACCAACAACCTCATTTTACAAAGGGCTTTTTGTAGCATTGGGATTGTTTTATTAAATTAAGACTGAAATATTCAGCAGTAGTTCTCACTGTGTGTTAGAAGTTCTAGAACTTATAGCCCAACTTCCCTTCTCTAAAATCCTGGCATAAGACAACTCAAAAGCTGTTCTTCAATTCTGTGACTATGTAATAGAACGAGAATTCTGGAAAATGGATAGGTAGACGTGTCTTTGGATTTTCTGGCTACTTAAATTCAGGTGCCCTCCAGTCTGTATTTATTGAGCACCTGCTGTATATGGGACCTAGCACAGATCCATGTGAAGTTATATAAGATAAACTAATAATCAGAAAATCAGAAAACACTAATGGAGGTTTTCTTAATTTTGTTTGAAATTGTTTTGTGAAGACTGCAGTTTCTCAGGTTTCTCTCTTTGTGAGTTCAATTAATTTTGTAAAAGAAGAGGAGAAAGTTAAATCTTTAAAAAGATCTATGCCTTTATGTAGATATTCTTTAAGATTTCTCATAGTTCCCACAAGTCAGTATCCTGTTTCTAGTTTAAAATTTTTTTTAAAAATTTGAGTTGGGTTTCATGAATCAGATTTGATAACACCTGTAGGCCTACAAGGGATGTTGTCACTGCTGGGGGTGGGGAGCATTTACTGAACTGGAAATGAGAGCTACCAGTACATCCTCCTGTGAAGCTGGTCGTTCTAGGAAGACTTGGCCTTTGGTTGAGAGAGGCAGTCAACTGAGGTGACCCTACAGATGGCTGCCAGATACCCCCAACCTCACTCTTCTCTTTACTTCCTGTCTTTTGTTTTTGAATAGTTACACTTTATCGGGTCAGATAACATGAGACCTGTCCTTTTATATGTCACGTGTATGATACATGGTTGACTGTAGCTGTATATACATCACACATATGATACGTTGTGGACTGGCCATGTGTTTTGCAGCTGGTCTCTAGAATGCTCTAGCTTCATCCTCACTGAAGCTTTATGCCCGGTGACTAACAACTCCCCATTACCCTCTCCTGCCAGTCCCTGGTAACAACCATTCCAGTCCTGGAATCTATTAGTTTGTTCTGGCTTCCTCATACAAGTGAAATCATGTAGTCCTTGTTTTTCTGTGTCCGGCTCGTTTCATGCAGCACTGTGTCCTCCACATCATCCATGTTGTGGATTGCAGAATTCTTTTTCTCGTAAGGAGGAGTCCACTCCACTCTGGGCATAGACCACATCTTTATCCATTCATTTCTCGGTGAACATCTATGTTGTTTCCATATCTTCACTATTGCCAGTAGGGCTGTAATGAACATAGGAGTGCTTTTGATTTCTTTTCAGGATCCTGATTTTATTTTTCTTTGATAGATATCTAGAAGTGGGATTGTTGGATCATGTGGTAATTCTATGTTGAATGTTTTGAGGAAGCTCTGTACTGTTTTCCATAACTTTTTTTTTTTTTTAAGATTTTATTTATTTGACAGCGATCACAAGTAGGCAGAGAGGCAGGTAGAGAGAGAGGGGGAAGCAGGCTCCCTGCTGAGCAGAGAGCCCGATGTGGGGCTTGATCCCAGGACCCTGAGACCATGACCTGAGCCAAAGGCAGAGGCTGAACCCACTGAGCCACCCAGGCGCCCCATGTTTTCCATAACTTTTACATCATTGTGTATTGCCACCAAAGGTGCACAGGAGTCCCAGTTTCTCCACCTGCTTGCCAACACTTGTTGTCTTTAGTTTAATAATTTTAGGGGATGGGGTAGTTTCTTTTAGGGTCATCAATACATATTTTCCTTTTGAGGTATTCTTTAGAAATTCTTCTTTTGTCCTCTGGCTGATCTTCCATTAACTATAGAGTATATTTCATGAATAGATGATAAAGATACATGTGATTTAGCTAACTTGTTTTTCATGAATGAATATTTCTTCCCCTTTTTTTGAGGGCAGGGAGAGAGAGAGAGAGACAGGAAGGGCAGAGGGAGAGAGAGAATCTTAAGCAAACTCCACGCTCAGCACCAGAGCCTAATGTGGCCCTCGACCTCACAACCGCGAGATCACGACCTGAGCTGAAGTCAAGAGTTGGACTCTTGACTAAGCCACCCAGGTGCCCCAAGAATGAATACTTCTTTATCATTGCAATGATGAGCCTGCCAGTGACCCTTTCTTTTCTATAGATGATTGCTTTCCTATAGAGCATTCTTAGATCCTCTTTAACTGGATTGCTAGGTAGGGAAACCCTGTCATAGTCAACGAGAGAGAGAGGATAATAAATGACCACATTTCTCACCCTGCCTCTTATTTATGATCAGGATGCTGAGAAATTTAATCTTTCTGTGCCTTTACCTCGACTAGAAGCTGTTATTGCTTTTAAGCAGAAGATTTCTTAAAAAAACAAAAACAAACAAACAAAAAAACCAAGCTGAAGATTGAAAAATACTTGAAATTGTAACAACTCTTTAAGAAATCCCTTCCTGGATGGACGCCTGAGTGGCTCCGTCAGTTAAGCATCTGCCTTCGGCTCAGGTCATGAGCCCAGGGTCCTGGGATTGAGCCCTGCATCGGGCTCCTTGCTCAGCAAGCCTGCTTCTTCCTCTACCCTGCCTGTAGCTCTCCTGCTTGTGTTCTCTCTCTCCCTCTCTCTGACAAATAAGTGAATAAATAAAATCTTAAAAAGAAAAAAAGAATCACTCCTTGGAGAATGAAAGAAAAAATTTTGACAGAGCTCATGTTCTGGAATTGTCAGTTGAAGCCATCTTGTTTAATAAATGCTATAAGAGCTCCAAGATTATCTTTGTTAAGATGTTTTGCCAACTCGCGATTAGACAATGGAAGCGAGACAATTCCAATTGTATGCCAGACGAGATTGGCTTTATTTACTAAAAACATACTTTTGCATAAGTCTGAAAGTATTTGACATCAAGAAAGTTTGCCTTCATGTATTACGAGCCCAGGGTGTAAGCAGCGGAATTGTGCTGGCAAGAAACGATGTTAGTCATCTCTACAGATCTGCTGTGTGCTGTGTTCATGGGAAAGCATCGCTTGATGGAATGGATTCCTGAGTTGGATTGGATGCTCTTTCCCAGGAGAAATAGACATAAATATTGAGAATTACTAATGGTAATGGATTGCCACTTGGCACTTAGAGCTAGAAGCAAGAATTCAGACATATGTGTTTATATAAATGATTTAAGCTAATACAAATAAATAGCCTTTGATATACACTGAGAACAGCTGCTCTTTTGCTCAGGTTGTGGGAAACATACTATTCATGAATACATGACTGTGGATTTAGTCATCTTATCGCTATCCTGAAGCTCTGTATGTAGGAGGATTTATAAATAATGTTCTTTTTCATTAGAAACTTTAGGCAGCTTTTTGCTCTTTAAGTTGAGTAATCTTAATCTGAGATATTAAAATATAATGAGATATTAAATGAGATATTAAAATATAAAGTTTCAACTTTTTTAAAAAAAGAAAATTCATAAAGGCTCCTATTTCGGTTCTTTGTTTTTCCCTACAGGCTTGTGTCTCCAGAGCAGCCACCAAAGGCCAAGTTCCTGACCTTGGGGTCCAAATTCCGCTACAGCGGCCGTACCCAAGCCCAGACCCGTCAGGCAAGCACCCTCATTGATAGGCCAGCGCCACACTTTGAGCGTACCTCTAGCAAACGTGTCTCCAGGAGTCTAGATGGAGGTAAACACATTAATGATAGTTTGGATTCCTTTAATCTTTCTCTAATCCAGTGGGGTCAGAAAGTGGTGATGGAGTTAATGAGGTCCTCAGAAACATCCTAGAGGGATAGCTGTTTTTTCTGAGTAAATAAAATGGTATTTCTTATACTCACAAGAAAAATTTTATAGTGTTTTCAGCTGTCATTCTGAACCTAAATTTTTGCAGTGTATGCAAATATTGAGAATTCTTGTGGATAAGATGTTGGACAAACATATAGTTACTGATCTGACCTAATTGTGATGTATTTTATGTGTTTTAATTTCTTAAACTTGTTAATTAATGGCAAAAGTGGAATTCCACGTATTTTGGTAGGATAACATAAGAAATTTTATTCAAAGGGACTTAAAATGTTCTAATTTTATTAGTTTAAAAACCCTTACTGAAGCTTACCAAACTTTCTAGCATATCAGAAACCATCTGTATCTTTCTTTTTTTTTTTTTTTTTTTAAGATTTTATTTATTTGACAGACAGAGATTACAAGTAGGCAGAGAGAGAGAGAGAGAGGAGGAAGCGGGCTCCCTGCTGAGCAGAGAGCCCGATGTGGGGCTTGATCCCAGGACCCCGGGATCATGACCCAAGCTGAAGGCAGAGGCTTCAACCCACTGAGCCACCCAGGTGCCCCCCCATCTACATCTTTCAAAGACTAGTTGAAATGTAGTGCTTTAACAAAAGGAAGGGAAATACAGTGTAATCACTAGTTCTTCAGCCAAGGCCGGGGTGGGGGGAAGGGAGGTTTGTATAAATTTCTATATTGTTTAATTAGAATTCTAATTAGCTACATATTTGTAGTTTTATATATTTTACATATGGAAATAAGTTGATATTCCTTTCCTTCAGATATGTATCTTATTATCCTAATTTTGGCTTAATAGCAGGTCTTCTGTAAAGGAACTAAAGTTAATTTTATGTTAGAATGCTTTGTAAGAGACTTCATTTTACTTTTTGCCTGGAAGAAATTAATTGATGTGAATGACTTTCTCTTAGAAGTAGTTTTCCAACATTTTTTGGTTGATTAATCTCAAAACATACATAAAAATATTAATATTAAATTTAAAAATTTATTTCACTGTTATTGATCACCTAAGACCTTTCTTGGTTGCTTGTTGCTGACATTTTTCTGAAATATGAACTAGAACAACTTCTGTTTTAAGTGGCTAAAACAGATATGCTAGTAGATAAAACTGCGCTCGTGTGTGTGTGTGTGTGTGTGTGTGTGTGTGTGTTTATAATTTGAGTTTTTGAGTATAGTTGATGTAACAATGTTACATCAGCTTCAGGTGTGTAGCATAGTGATTCAACTTCTGTGTAATGCTGTGTTTGCCACAAGTGAAGCCACCGTCCATCACCACACAATACTATTATACTATCATTGACTGTGTTTTCTCTTCTGTATCTCTCATCACCATGACTTCTTCATTCTGTAACTGGAATCCTGTATCTCCCATTGCCCTTCGCCCATTTTGCCCTTCCTCTGCCCCATTCCTCTCTGGTAACCATGAGTTCTCTGTTTATAGGCCTGGTTTTAAAAATGCGCTCTCATTGATGAAGGATTAACACTCCTCAGCCTTGATCTATTTTTCCTGGAATAAACTTGGAAAAGAGATCCAGGCAGACACACAGAGATCCATCCAGGGATTTGTTGATGGGCATTTTTGTATATACAGTGATTAAATCTTGACTCTGGAGAATCTTCCATATAATTTTGAGATGACAGATAGTGCAAGGGGTTCATAAATTGTGGTTCAAGTAAATGTCCACATTTCCAAGTGTGGTAATTTAAATTTAGTGAATTTTTAATGTGCAATAGCTCTCAGTGTATCTTTTAGCTTATCAACAACAGAGCACTTTTTTCAAGTAAATGTGAAAAATGTGCCTGCTCATGGAAATATTTCACAAGCCTTGCCCCTTACCACAGAGAATTTATATAAGTGCTGCCTAACTGCTGTCAGTGTTGGTTAATGCTCTGAGAGAAGTCATTCCTACTGCTGGAATATTGCCTGTTTCAGCCTTTGTTTTAAACTCTGAGGCTTTACAACTCTTATATTGCAAATGCTAGAGTTTAGAAAGAGCAATCAACCACTGTGTTTTGACATAGATAAACATGGCTCAAGGAAACCCACCATCTTGTACAAGTCGTGAGTGCAGAGGATTATAGTAGGTCTGTATCTGAAAACAATGATTTTTACAAGTAAAGGCAACAAACATGGCACAGTGATCCATTATTTTTCCTTTTGTGTTTTGGACACTGTAATTCATCAGATGGGCAAGTCATCAAAAGGATTATTGTGTTCCTGTGAAAAACAGAAGGCTTTTCGTGCCAGTACATGACCAGACAGCCAGCCAGTGAACTATTTGGTGAGGATTCCAGGCTTTTTCCCTCCCAAAGCAAAGTGAAGCTGTAACCTGGTACTAAACTGTATTTTCACCACCACTCCCCAGCAATATACCTTCCTGTTGTTGTTGTTGGCATGGTTATATTTTATTGTCCCTGTTTAGTTTTTAAGTTAGACCGGACTAATTTAGATTCATAAATATTCCTTACTTTAAGGTTTGGTAAGTGAAAATAAATCTCCCAGTTCTTGCATGCAATCTAAAAATGAATGTGATATCTAAGATGAAGCATTAAAATAAAAATCAGTCTAGAACAGCTTTTTTTGAACAGTGGGATTCTGAGATTGGGAAATCAAACCCCAAAGGAGGCAAGTCAGTCATTTAAGAGAACAAGCAAGATGCATCTGAGAATGGAGGAGACAGTGATGTCCTGAAGATGGAGACTCTAATAAGCAGGGACCGGAGATTGGGCCATAGGAGAAGGGAGGCCTATCTGGGGAAGAACCATTTTGGTTGAGACTTGAGGGATGAGGGGGAGCTAGCCCTGAGTAGAGCTGGAGATAAAGCATTCTGGGTGGCAGAAGCAGCAGGTCTGAAGGTTTTAAGATGAGGGAGAGCTTGATGCAGTCCAGGAACAGAAAGAAGCCTAGTTAGAGCTTTGTAAATGATGAGGAGAGGTAGGCTAGGGACAGGTCATGCAGTATCTTGCAGGCCACGAGGAAGAATACAGTTTTTATTCTAGTGCGGTTGAAGTTTGTGTGTGTGTGTGTTACACATGTATGCACACTTACTTCAGCCCGCAAGTGCACTATATTACCTTTTTTAGAAAATCAGTTGGTGCAATGTTGAGAATGATTGAAAGGATGAGAGAGGAAGCAGGCAGACTGGTTTGGAATACTCCAGGTGAGAGGAATGAGGATCTTGCTTGGAGAAGAGTAACCAGTTGGCCATTTGGCACCATAACCAGAGCGCCCACGGCCTCCAGGCTTCTCAGGGTTCAACAAGTGCTTAAGACCTAGAAAAGGTTTTTGGGGGGCGCCTGGGTGGCTCAGTGGGTTAAACCTCTGCTTTCGGCTCAGTTCATGATCTCAGGGTCCTGGGATCGAGCCCCACATCGGGCTCTCTGCTCAGGGGGAGCCTGCTTCCTCCTCTCTCTCTGCCTACTTGTGATCTCTGTCTCTCAAATAAATAAATAAATCTTTTTAAAAAATTTTAAAAAGATAAAATGAAAGCATGCAAAATAAGTATTTTGTCAGCCTCGTTATATAACTTTAAATTTGATATTCATTAACATTTTGATATCCTTACATCTTAAACCATTTGTAGGTCAGAGTTTCCCACTTTGCAGTAACTTGAGTATGTGCAAGAGATGCTTAAAAATCATAATCATAAATTAAAAGTTACTCATAGTCTTAGATTTTCCAAGGAAAAGTTACTAAAATCTTTTCAAAAGTTAAAAATGCTGGGAAATAATTATGCTTCATGTAAGATGTGGCTTTATTTTGTGATTTTGGTGTGGGCTTTCAGAAGTGGGAGTACTTAAGGACCGTCAGAGTCTTAAAGTGGCCCAGAGTGGTAAAAATAGTGGAGGAAGAACTGGCCACATTTAGATTCAGTTGGATTTGATGGTGTTGAGGGATGATGGCCCAAGGCATTAAGGTTTCTGGCTTGGGTAACTGGTGAACGTATGAGTGTGGTATCTGGCGTAAAAAGCAAGGCTGGGGAAGAAGGAAGGTTTAGACAGTGTACTTGAAGGGTGTGGGCCAAGAGCTTTCTTGTAATACAGAGATTAGAGGTGATTGATGCCTCCCTAGTTCAATATGGCGGATCACACAATCCCCGCTCTCTAGGAGCTTGCGGCCTAGAGGCCTTTGTGTCTACTGCACTTCTCTGGGGACATAGAACCAATGTCAGTCACCCTGTCAGTAAAGCACTTTTTATACAGGTGAAATAACCTTAGTGATTAGGGGCTTGAGGGAGAAGGTACATAGGGACAGAGGCTTTGTCATTGCTCCTCACTAGCATTTGTTGAAATGTGATGCCCTCTTAGGTTGATCTGCTCTATGACAGAAATTTCAACCCAATGTATATTCCTGTTCATAGGCAAGAGAGATGAAGGAGATACATGAGGGCCAGGTTTGCTGGGTCAGGAAGGTGTCTATGTATTAGATTTACTGTAGGTCAAGTTGAGGCATTCAGCAGGGAGGTTAGAAAAATGAAAACTATTAAACGTAGAAGTTATTTCTGTAATACCGACTTTCCTGTCTTGTCATAATTTTGAATGGTACTCAAATTAAAGGTTCCTTTATGGAAAAATCTTAAAAACTTACTGAAGCAAGTCATTTTAATCCCTAAATAATTATTTGTTGTGGTAAATAGATTCAGAAATAAGTTCAGGCAAGATCAAAGAGACCCTAGAGAATTCAAATATTGCTCACATTAGGATTCTGACATTATGCGCCATGTCTGGTTCAGCTGGTCTTAGAGCTCCTCCTACTGGCCAACGATCAGACTCTACATCCTTCAAAAATCGGATTTGAGAGCCTGGTGTAGGTGAACGGGTTAAAATTCGGAATATAATTAGAATTTGGTAAAAGTTTAAAAATGGGTTTGATATGTTGGTATCTTCAGAGCTCAAACAACGTTCCTGCTAAATGTCTGCATGCCGCCTGATTCTCAGCGTAAGTTTGACCGTTGAAATGTCCTGAATTAATCCCAAGTGACCCTTCTTTTCTAGCTCCAGTTGGCGTTGTCGATCAAAGTCTTATGAAGGATTTTCCTGGACCTGCTGGGGAGGTTTCAGCATACGGCCCCAGAGTTGTCAGCACTGCTGTGGTACAAGATGGGGATGGCAGGAGGGACCTCAGAAGCCCAATGAAAGCCCCACATGTGCAATTCATCGAAGGAAAGGTATGGTAAATTAGCAGAAAATGTGATCTTAAGTGTACTTCGACTGGAGGCTGTTACATTTGTTGTTTCAGAACTCAGGTATCATTTAGAATTAGCGTATGTTCTCTGTTGATAGAAGAAGTTCTCAGTACTGGTTTGAACAGGGTCTCAAACATTTTTCTAATTGTTGTTCAAAGCAAAATATTACAATGTAAGTTATATTAATGCAAACAAGTAATTTAGTAGCCTAAAATTTTTAACTGTCTGCAAAATCATCCTTTTTAGTTAAATCCCTATATTATAGGAGCTGTGGTGACTTGAAATTTATATTTGTTTGTTACAAGTAAATTTTAAAGTATAGCCTCTCTCAAGTATTTTAATTATGTTGACTCGAGTTGTTTTTTTTTTTTTAAATGAACAAAGATGGTTTTTATGAAAAGTGTTATTTTTCATTAATCTCTAAGTGAAGGAGAAGAAATTCTTAAGCCAAAGGTGATTATTTTTTGAATAGTGAATGAGAAGATGGTGTGTTTCTTATTTCCTTATTTGGTGCATACACTGTAGTGAATAGAGAAGTAATTCATGCTGTGTTTTCAGATTTGTCACTATTATTTTATGATACCTTTTTACCTTGGGCAAGTACTTGGAGGTAGATTTGAAGAAACTTTGAGTTCATCGGATCTCTCTTCTACATCTGCACAAAGCAACTTTTTTATAGATAACATTGGAAGTGAACACAAGAAGGAAATGAAATCCTGCTACAGATTTATAATGTTTTCTAAATTTTAACTTTTGAAAAATGTAAAGACCTGCAACATGAATTTATAAAGAACCCACTGAATGAAGGAGCGGCCAGTGGCTCAAGAATTCCTGTCCTGACAACCTGTCAGCATGGAGGAGGGCTCGGGGACCACAGGGGGCCTTACAGGAACCCCAGGGACTCAGCCATCAGATCCTCCAAATACCGTTGTTAAAGAATTTGTGACTATCATACTGAAATGAATTATTTGGTTGAAAATAATTCAGTTAAAAATAACCAACAAGATATCTTTACTGAAAAGTCAGAGTCTTTTATAATTATGCTAATAAGGCCCCCAGTGGTTGTGACATCTGAAACAGGAGCTCAGCCTTTCAGAGTCTCCCTACCATTTTGCCTAGTTAATTTGATACATGTGGTTATTTTTAAAAGTTACTTTAAATTCCAAAGGAAATTCTGCTTATCTTCAGCAAATGACGGTGTAATGCTTTGAATACTTGTCAGCAGCCAGGTTTATGAGTAAGAATGTTGTTTGAGTTTCATTGGATCTATTTGCAATCAGTCAGAAAATAGTAAATCAGTCTATACCTATGAATTTTACGGGATGAAAGTAGTCCAGTTTTTCTCTTTAAAAAAGGATCATGTAATTCATGTTCTAAGTGCACTGTGTTAATAACAATTCCTATTTGCAAGTACAAGTTTTCACTAACTGTCCATTTCTTCTCTTTCTCTCTTGCCTTTGTTTCTCCTTTGAACATATCTGTTGTGCGATTTCTCATCCAATCATGGGTTTGCTCCCGAGGGTAGCCTGTTTCCATGTGCCCACCTTCACCACTCATTCGCTGTGTTTCATCTCTTTCCCCAAACCTTTTGCCAGTCCCTGAGATGGACTTGCTCTCAGACATTTCGGAGGAAGACCCCTTTGGGGAGGCCGACCAGATCACACTAGACAGCTTAGAGCTCCCTTCCAGCGGTGAGCTGTCAGAGCTGGGGGACTGCGAAGTCCCTGCCCTTGATTCTGTCTTGGGTCCCATTGCAGCCCCTCCTCAGCCTGACTGTCCTCCCACCCATGAGAAGGCTCTAAAAGAGGCTGACCACAAGGATTCTGAATTTGGGTACTTTTCCTTCCGTTTCTGCAAATGCTTCCCACCTAGCTTCCCCTCCCTTCTCGATGACGATGGGTATCTTGCTTTCCCCAGCCTCCCCAAGGTCTGGGTCTCCTTCCTCCCTGACGATGTCCAGCACTACTTTCCTATTACCTCCCCTTCATTCCTTCCTTCCCTCATCCTCATCTTTGGACTCCTTCTCTCTGCTTCTCAGTCAGTGCCTTTTTCTCTCACCTTTTCCCTTCCTCTGGCTCTATCCCTCTGCTATCTGGAGGCTAAAGCCACTTCCTTCAATGTTTCTCATGACTGTGACTTGAATGACAAAACAGAGGAGGAGGAAGCAATTGCTGGGACTCCTACATAAGCTTTAATTTGTGGGGTCAACAAAACACCAGCTTCCTAATATAGAGTGTAAACATGTGCATAAATTTCACCACTGATTACCCTCAAAATAGTATGATCTGCACATTTTCACATATACCATGTTTTAGTGCATGAGAAATACGTGTAAATAAGTACTTCCCCTTCATTGATTTCCATGGACCAGGTCCACACATTCGAAGTTGAGAACCAAGTTATGGATTATTTTGTAAATATCTAGACCATACTAGGTCTTCAAAACAAAACGAAACAATAACAGGAAACCTCTATTGCCCTTAACAATCCATATTGGGTCTGTCTGTTTCCCAGACAATTAGCAAGTCTGTCAATGCTGTTCCTGTAGGACGGACTTTTGTTTCAATATAGAACTTAGATTCTGTGGGCATAGCCATGATTGATGTGTATTAGTAGAACTCCTTAGTGCCGTTATTTCTCGTTAGAAAGCCAAGCTTGTTCTTGCATTTATGAGGATGCATTTGTAACCTTTACTCCTGACATTTATGGGTTTAATCTTAGAAATTCCTTGTCTCCCTGTTACTGTAGCATTGGGGAACCAGATGAATTTCAGGTAGTTTTTTTTTTGCTTTTGTTTTTAACTCTAAATCATGTAGTTTTATGAAAGAGTTACTGTCAGGTATTTGTGAGGAAGATACTATTCTTTAAGAAGTACATATGAAAAATGAAACAGCTTTTTGAAAATTTAGACTATTTGCCCTACGGTTGGGCCACATAGTGTCCCTTTATTTAAGATTAGGTGTCCGGTTTGAGGATTTTTGCCCCTGGATAAGGCTACCTCTGCACTACCAGGTTGGTGCTAATGTGTGCAGGATATTATTGTTTTGCTAAGTGTGGTCTGGTGACTTCGTGTCTCATAGCCTGTGGGTACTAGCCACACATAGAGAAAAACCACCATTTAGAACAAACCTAAAGAAAAATGTAAAGACGATGCCATGCTTAAGCATAGTGGGCGAAACCACTATTCCCAAATGTTATCTGAAGAATGCCAAAGATTGGCATTTTAGAGAATTAAGTATTGACCAAGGAATTAGAACATGATCTTAATAGGTTGTTGGATAACTCTTACTTTTCCTTCTGATAAAAAGATACCCTAAGCTCCTGATCACCACAGAAATACTTGATTTAAAAGGAAAGGAAAAAAAAAAAGCGTTTGAACTCTCACATTTAACACTCTCATTCCAGTAAAGAAGAAAAGGAATGTGCATGATCCTGCTATAAATTAACACGTGATGTTTACCCTATTGTCTTTTGGTCTCAGAATCATTATTTTTCTTTCTTGTTATTCCTTTCCTTGAGTCAGTAGTTATCAGGATTTTTGCTTTTTAAAAAATAAATATATTGAAGTATACTTGCCATACAGTGTTATATTAGTTTCAGGTATAACGATTCGGCAATTCTATGATCTGTCACCATATGATGTTATTAGAATATTATTGACTATATTCCCTGTGCTGTGCTTTTCATGTCCACGAGTTAGTTTTAAATTTGCAGGTTTGTTTTTTTTTTTTTTTTTTTTGGGTCATTAGGTACTAAGAATTATCCAACTATGAAAAATTATTCTTATTTAAAGAATTTTATGAAGAAAAAGTGGCTATAAAATATGAGTACTTTTAAATACGATTTTAGCATGCAAGTAGCAAAATAAACCAATTTTCCTCCCAAGGAAGGAAATCTATGTTAAAAAACTGAATTAGAGGGTAAATATTTGTCCCTGAGGTAAAATTTGGTTTTCACTTTCCATCATTCTACTTTGCCCTCATTCCTAGTTGATTTAGACTTTTCACACTAGGACAGATGGAATTATGCCATTTTTACACTCTCCTGTTTTCATTTCCGAGTAAAAACATTAAAAAACACCACATAATCTAGGGACTGAGAAAGAGTGAAGCTTCCATTCTCCATTTCACCTTTGCAAAGGATTCCTTCCACCATTTGTTCGACACTGTAGGTGAAGAAAGACCAAAGTGGCTTTATGTTCTGCATCTTCTGAGGGCCAAACAGTAAAGGTTGGTAATCCTAGTTCACCATTTCAGTTCAAATACAACATCTCTGCATCCCTGGGTAGTTTCTACCACTACTCCCCTTCTTTCTGGCCATTTGCTGTACGACTTTCAGGTGAAGAGGAAAGAAGAGGAGACACAGCTGGAGGAGGTGGAGATTTACCCCCTCCCCCAAATTAGATACCTGGTGGCTGCTGCCTGCCATACTTGTGTTTGCACACTTGTGTGTACGGTGGGGGGGGGGGTGCACTTTTGGGGTTGATATGTGAGTTTTGCTTGTGGTGGCTTTTAGGTTCTTAAGAGTTTTATTCTTCATATTTTAATGCCTTGGACTATCTGACTCGGGGTTGTTTCTAGTGCTTGCTGATTGATACACTTATGTTTATTTGCCTTTTCCCCCCTGTGTGTGATTTAATTTCACAGAAAAATTCCCTGAGAGTAGAAGGGGATAATATTTATGTCAGACATAGCAATTTAATGTTGGAGGTTTGTATAATTTAAGAAAACAACTCTGTCCTGATGGCTGCCAGGCTGCTGTGGACGGGAGGTCACGCACAGGCTGGCTGGCAACTTCCTTCAAGCACACTGCATGAACTGCATGGGGGACAGTTCAACTTGGAGTGCATGTTAGCTGTCCCACTTTGTTCTTTTAAAGTGGCTTAGGTAGGAATATATGTACTAGAAGTTCTCTAAGTGACAACTGGGGGAAAACAAAAAACAAAAAACGTTCTGTTCCATCAAGTGAGTAAAATTTTAATCTAATACTCTTGAAGTAGATCTGTTCTCTCCTAATGGGTCATCTCCGTGGCACAGAATCTAAAGTAACATCCCATCCTTAATATATATTCACCAGAACAGATATTTGTTGGCTTGGCATTAATGGCTCTAGATCCATGTTCACAGTTATGGGGGGAAAGTTGGTCAAATCCATGTGATTAGGAATGTGGTCCACTTAAAGTAAATACCTTTGAGAATATGTTGATTCATGGGATTGTTTGGATTTAAAAGAAAGTGAGAAAGGAAAAGCAAACCCAACTAACCAATCAGGTGTGTAAAAATATATTCCCTGTATTACAACAAGAACTTTTTTTGTTTGTTTTTGTTTTTCCCCTTCTTCTTTGATGGTAGTAAAATGGTGAGGTATTCAGTGGAGAACCGCAATTCTCAGTAATCTGACTAATCTGGTTGCTTTTGGCAGCTTTGATAACTATTGGAAATGTATTTTGCATAACTTACTAAAATGCTCTACAGTGTAATATGTAACCTTGCTTTGAACAGATGCAAGAAATGTGCCTGATCTCAAGCCACAGTCATTTTTCCATGCCATGCAAAGAGTTTTAGATTATCATGAATTTTTGCAAATGGCTCTAGAAGCTCCTAGAGGAGCTACTATGCTTGTGCATGAATGTGGAAGATCTAATTTTATCAGATGCATGACCTGTTCCTCTGGGAGTGGGATGAAAGCTATAATCCGCAGGTGGCCCCATGATTTTGAAATGTAAGAAAAAATTTAAAATTCATTTAAAACTGTTTCCTGAACATTAATTACCTTTTAGACCCACAAATACTGTTTATCAGGGCCATTCTAAAAATTCCCACCAATACCATTTGTCAGGGCCTATTCCAATGAAAATTGACCTGGTAGTTTTTCTTGTATCTTAGTCTTGTATAAGGACCATTTGGTATGTGGGGTGACTGGGCCTCACAGCTGGGCTTGGCAAGTACATGAAACCAGTATACAAGGTTCCCTCTTTCATAGAGAGGCCAAACAGAAGGAGCCTCTGGAAGCCAGTATTTTTATTCCTTAAGGATTAAAAGCCATTGCTGGAAATTCCTGGAAAAAGTCAACCCTTGGTTTTCTCCCTCTCTCTCTCTCTCTTTCTCTCTCTCCTGATCTTGGCCTGGCTTTTCCATTAGGCCAAATGTGCTTCTGCATACCTTTCTCTAGTTATACTTCATTTACTGTGTTCACAGAATGCAGCTGTAGTGATAGCCTTAATGAGAAAGGTAAATTTGCAGGAACGAAGTCATAGGCTGCATTTCAATTCCAGTTACTAGAAAGAAGGTGATTAGATTTCTAGTACTAGTGATTCCACGGCTTCCTTCTAATAATATAAGTAATTATCTCTTTAAAAAAATTCTAAACAGAAGAAACCAGAACCTTTTAAAATGGGAATCATTAAAAAAATATGTATTGGCTCTATTTTCAAATTTTGATGAACTACTTAGGTGATAATATGGCTTTTGAGACTTGGCATTTTTCTTGCTTTACTATTTTTTTTTTTTAATCATAAGTTTGCTTTGTCTTATTTTTTGGTTTTTTATTTTTGTCCTGCTGGGATTTTTTTTTTTTCTTTTTTGGATTTCTGCCCTTTATTACGTTACATATTGCTAGGACCTCGATAAGGCCCAGGAGGACATACTGAGACATCAGGCTAGCATTAGTGAACTCAAGCGCAATTTTATGGAATCCACACCTGAGCCGCGCCCTAATGAATGGGAAAAACGACGTATCACACCTCTGTCCCTACAGATACAAGGGGTATGTCAATAGCTGTTTGTTGGCTATATGTCTCACTCCAGCTCTTTGGTAAAACTCAGGTCGCTAACATGTGATGTTCATTCTCAGAGTGTTAGATGATGTTCCCTACTTTTTAATGTAATTGCTAACAATTTTTTAAATACTAAATATTAACAATGTAATACTCATTGACATAGTTCTTAGTAAATTGTGTGGGTTTCCAAATCTTATCAAAAGTTGCAGAAAAGTTTCACTATTTTATTCAGGTAAATGAGTAGCGATGAAATGCTCTTATAGGGTGGCTTAGAAACTGGTGTTGTGTTGTATTTTATAAGGTTTGAAGTTATGGACTACTGAAATAATGGAGTTTACTTGATAACTAAATAATAATTCAAGGGATATAGGAATATAGATCATATTTAGAATGGTTTAAGGTAATTTCTGTGAGGATAAAGAGTTAAACTTAGCCTTGAAAACTAATGAGCCCAGTTGAAAATTTGCAGAATGTTATGCAATTTAATACTGAAACTTTGTAGTAATGAAATGTGGGCTACTGATGTTTTAAAACAATTTGCAACCATAACATCTCTCCAAACTCATTCTTTTTCTTTCCATGGTTTATTTCTTCCCACCACCAATGTTAAGTGTTTCCTTTTGAAGATATTCTCAATCTATTTGTCCATTCATTCTCATCTGCATGTCTTCTTTTCTGATGCTCCAAAATCTGTTATCAACCAAGAACTTTCACGGCTCATTTATCATACTTGAGGAGACAACGATCAATATCCTATTAAATATGCTGTTTTAGAAAGCATATAAAGGTGTCACCCAATCATTTCCTCTTTCCCCTTTTCCTTCCAGCCCTCTCTTCCCCCAAAGCACATCATCTCTCTCGCCTGGCTTGAATGTTACCAAATGTACGCACTTGAGTTAGTCTCATGCTATTATGCACTTTTTTCTGAAAAAGGCAAAGTTGTTGGTTGCTTTAAATTTGTAAGTTTGTGACAGTGAAAGGGAAATAGCTCTTCAAGAATAAAAGCAAAAATAATCTCTGAACCGAGAAAACAATGGATG
>ML093569.1:0-22866 GCA_003697995.1 Taxidea taxus jeffersonii
TGCTAAGTGAAATAAGTTATTCACAGAAAGGTAAATACCATATAATGGCACTGATCTGTACAATAAAAGAACAAAGCAATAAACAAAGAAAAAAAAGACAAACCAAAAAAGTAGATTCTTAACTATAGAGAATACACAGATGGTGCCTGAAGGGGAAGTGGGTGGGGGGTAAGTAAAACAGGTGAAGTGGATGACAAGTAGACTTATTACAAAGAACACCGAATAATGTATAGTATTGTTGAATCCCTCCATTGTACGCCTGAAAGTAATACAACACCATTTGTTCACTATGCTGGAGTTAAAATTTTAAAAAATGAAAGAAAAGATAGAGGTTGCAAAACACAGAGAGAAGAGAACTCACTGATATATGCAGAGAATTGCCATAGAATAATGGTGGTCTCTGAACGGGCACACACACAGGTGAAGAAAATACCTGACAGCTGGAAAAGGACCCACTAAAGGGGTCAGAGCCACAGTATCCAGTGCTCTCATGGGGCTGTGCTGTTGCCTGTCTGCAAACCAGAGTGGAAAACCTTAGAATTCACAAGCCAGTGGTAGAGAACTTGAAAAGGTCTTCCCTTAGAGGTTGGTATAATTAGCTTCAGAATAAACATCATTCTGTTGTTGTCTAAAAAAAAAACCTTTTTTTAACGATTTTATTTATTTATTTGTTAGAGAGAGAGAGAGCATAGGCAGACAGAGAGGCAGGCAGAGGCAGAGGGAGAAGCAGGCTCCCTGCCGAGCAAGGAGCCCGATGTGGGACTCGATCCCAGGATGCTGGGATCATGACCTGAGCCAAAGGCAGCTGCTCAAACAACTGAGCCACCCAGGTGTCCCTAGAAAATAAAATCTTAAAACACAGATTCAAATGACCAACTAAACTGTCTGCAAGTAACTTAAATATATCGTAGCATAAAGCTCAAAAAACTTAGATAATTTTTTTTTATCTATTGCACTTTCTAACCTCTAAAAAATTAAAAGTCATGGTATCTTTTAGCCATTCAAAAGTTACCAAGCAGGCAAAGAAGCAGGAAAACATACCAGTAATGAAGAAAAGAAATGAAAACAAACCTGACACAGTAGTGATGCAGATACTAAAAATAGCACATAAGTAATTAAAGCTATAGTTTATATCTTCACCAAGCTAAACGACAGGTTTAACATTTTAAGGAGGAAGATAGGAAAAGTATCAATTCGACCTCCTTGTAGCAATAATTATGTTTAGCATAAAACAAATCCATTGGCTATAATTACTGTAAGACATTGCAGAAAAAAAATTCATAAACTTGGATACTTCACAATAACTGTTTAAAACAGGAAGCATAGTAAGAATGGGGAAAAAAACAGTGTGATTTGTGATACAACTTCAAGCAGTCATTATACTTATAATTGGAGTCCCTGAAAGAGAGGGTTGAAAATATTTGAGGAGATAATTACCCAACATTTTTCCAGTTTGATAAAATGAAACCCAGGTATTTATAGTTCAAGGAACATTAACACAAGGAACACATTAACACAAGGAAAATTATACCAAGCAATATCTTGATTACCTGGCTCAAAATAAATATTGGTTTATTGGTTATAAATATCTAATGGCATCCTGAGTAAAAATATATGCACAGAGGAGCAATAGTAAGGATGAAAGTGACTTTTTTGTTACATCAAAGCAAGAGAGAAGATCATTGATCAACATCTTAGAACTACTGAATAAGAAATCATCAAGCCCAAATTTGATGAATAGAGAAAACTCCTCTAAAACTGAAGGTAAAATCTTTTTTTTTCAACTACAACCTGAGAGAATTGATGTACCAGATCTAATCCCAGGTAAATGTCATCTTTTAGAATTCTGGTCCCATCTAGTGAAGAAGGAAGGCCCTGAACTCACCTCCACAGACATCCCAAATTTACACCTATTTATATATAGAACAGGTCCTCCTGGAGAAAAGCTGAGGGCAGAACTATACAACCACTGTTCAACAGAAGATGGGCCACACAGAATACAGTGAGAGAGAGAGAGAGACCTGGCAATGAAGGGCACCCCCACACCAGAACATGCAGATAGCAGCAAGGAAGAATAGTCCTGAGGGACTAGGAGCAGATTGGTCTGTCCTGGGGCAGAGAAAAAAAGCTGCCATTTTATTTTTATTTTTTAAACAGAGAGTGGGGAGTGACAAGGAGAGGAAGAAAATCTTAAGCAGATTCCCTACTGAATGCAGAGCCAGAGGCAGGGCCCAGTCTCACGACCCTGAAACCATGACCTGAGCTGAAATTCAACATAGGATGCCTAACCAACTGAGCCACCCAGGTGCCCCAAAAGCTGCTATTTTAAAGAGCAGCTAGTATAGGAAAGATATCCAGTCACTTTCCAAGTGCTGGAAAGTTCCCTGGGTTGAAGGGGCTGATGAAAACCACAGTTTATATTCTCCATCCATATAGAGTAGCTAGGGACAGGCTTCCATCCATATGTCATAGGCAACCTGCAGCTTCAGTGAGCCTCCAAGGTCCTAGCCCCCATGAGCCATGAATATCCTGGCTATAAACAGCTGTAATCCAAAAAGAACAACTAGGAAATAAAGGACCTAGCTCTAGGACCCCCAAATGGCAAGCTTCTAGAATTTCTCTGAGTCTGAGAGTCTGGAAAATATCACTGCTTACATTCCTTATCTACCTTGATAGTGAAGATGGGAGCAAGATCTGGCCTACATCCTCAGAGAGACCTGGGTCCTTGAACCATACCCACCCCTGTCAACCCATCAAGGCAGCCCCACTGTGGGGGTCACCAGGACACTGCTGAGCAGCACTCCCTACAGCTCCAGCCACTTTGCCAACTACCACCAACTGAGCACTACAGAAAACTCCAGACCCACATCCCCTGGGCTCCAAAACACCTTGGCAGGGTACCCTTGTTGTAGACAGAGAACTCTGGGACCTTCTGGCTCATACTTTCTTCTGCTATATGCAAATCTCTCTAAGTAGCCCCTGCATAGAGTGCCCTGGGAATTGCTAGCCTGTGCCTACCTTGACTCCAGGCTCCCCGCCAGGAGAACCCCTGTGCCACACACCCCAACATACCCTAGTGTGCTTCATTTGAGCTTTGGCTATTCTGCCAGAGCAACCTCTCTGTGGAGAGCCCTAGGCCTACCCCAGCCTATGCCCATTTCAGCTACAGCTGTCCTTCCAGAACAACCTCTATTTGGAGTGCCTCAGGATGCTGGCTTGCACCCCACTTTAGCTCCAGCTGCCCTGCTAAGGTGTCTCCTGCACAGAATACCCCAGGCCCCCCTTGCCCACATCCTGGCACAGGTCCATTAAACTCACCAGGGTACTCTCTGCACAGAGCACCAGGACACATGGACTTCCTCATATCTTCAACTGTCCTGACACAGGACCCTCTGTACAGAGAGCCCTGGGACCACTACAGCCCATGAACTGTTGAGCTCTGCCACCCTATCAAGGCACCAGCACAAGTGTCCTGAAATCCACAGCCCACACCACACTGCTCCAACTAGGCAGTCAAAGTCACCAGGCACACAGAGTCTACACAGGGAATGATCACACACAAGATCATTACTTCAAATTTAGGAGAAGTAGCTGTGCCACCTAATTCATGGAAACAAATGCAGAAAGTGAAGCAAAATGAGGAGACATAGGAATACATGGCAATGAAAGAACCAGAAAAAAAATCTCAGGTAAAGAACTACATGTAGGGCGCCTGGGTGTCTCAGTGGGTTAAGCCTCTGCCTTTGGCTCAGGTCATGATTTCAGGGTCCTGGGATGGAGTCCCACATCGGGCTCTCTGCTTAGTGGGGAGCATGCTTCCTCCTCTCTCTCTACCTGCCTCTCTGCCTACTTGTGATTTCTCTGTGTGTCAAATAAATAAAAATCTTACAAAAAATTTTTTTTTAAATTTATTTATTTGATAGACAGAGATCACAAGTAGGCAGAGAGGCAGAGAGAGAGAGGAGGAAGCAGGCTGTCCACAGAGCAGAGAGCCCGATGCGGGGCTCGATCCCACGACCCTGGGATCATGACCCAAGCCAAAGGCAGCGGCTTTAACCCACTGAGCCATCAGGCGCCCCTTACAAAAATTTTTAAAAAAGGAACTATATGCAGTCTGCCTGAAAAAAGTTGAAATATCTTCCAGGATAGGTCACATCTTAGACCCCAAAACAGTCTCAATAAACTTAAAATGGTTAAAATCATATCATTCAAGTTTTGCAATAAGAATAGCATAGAACTGGGCGCCTGGGTGGCTCAGTGGGTTAAGCCTCTGCCTTCGGCTCAGGTCATGATCTCAGGGTCCTGGGATCGAGCCCCATATCGGGCTCTCTCCTCAGCAGGGAGCTTGCTTCCCCCCTCTCTCTCTGCCTGCCTCTCTGCCTACTTGTGATCTGTCTGTCAAATAAATAAAATCTTTAAAAAAAAAAAAAGAATAGCATAGAACTAGAAAATAATTACAAGAAAAAAATTGGGGGAAAAATACAAGCATGTAGAGCCTAAACAACATGTTACTAAGCAACCAATGGGTCAACAAAGAAATCAAAGAGGAAATTACAAAATGCATGGATAAAAATGAAAAATGAAAAAACGACAGTCCAAAATCTGGGATTCTGTGAGAGAAGTTCTAAGGTGGAAATTTATAAAGATATAGGCCTGCCTCAAGAAACAAGAGAAAAAAAAAAAAATCTAACATTATAAATAAAGGAACTAGGAAATGTAAAACAAACAAAACCCTCATAGAAAGAAGGAGTTAATAATGTTCAGAGGAAAAAGGAAAAGGTCAATGAAAACAACAACTAGTTCTTTGAAAAGATGAATTTACATATGTTTAGTCAGACTCATCAAGGGAGAGACAGCACACAAACAAAATGAGAACTGAAAGAGAAGTAACAACCAATACCACAGAACTACAAAGGATTATGAGACTGCAGTGAAAAATTATATGCCAATAAATTAGACAACTTAGAGGAAATGGATAAACAACTAGAAATATATAATCTTCCAAAACCAAATCAGAAAAAGTAGAATATCTGAACATACTAATTACTAGTAACATAATTCAATCAGTAATCAAAAACTCCAGTTACAAAGTTCATAACCAGATGGATTCATAGGTAAATTCTACAAAACATATAAAGAACAGTTAATACTTACTCTCTTTGAACCATTCCAGAAAATCTAAGAAGAAGGAAAGTTCCCAAATTCATTCTATGAGGTCAACATTACCTGATGCCAAAGTAAAAAATGCTACAAAAGGAAAACTACAGGCCAATATCCAAGATGAATATAAATGCAAAAATCCTCAACATATTAGTAAAATAATTTCAACAATACTTTAAAGCATTCTTTCACCATAATCAAGTGGGATGTATTCTGGGGGTGCAAGGATGGTTCAAAATTTACAAGTCCATCACGTGATAAACCACATTAACAAAATGGAAGATGAAAGCAATTTGCTTATTTGGGCACCTGGGTGTCTCAGTCAGCTAAGCATCTGCCCTTGGCTCAGGTCAGGATCCCAAGGTGCAGGATCCCTCTGCTCCTCCCCCTGCTTGTACTCTCTCTCTCTCTCTCTCTGTAAGACACATAAAATAGAATCCTTTTAAAAAGTTACTTGATTATTTCAATAGATGCAGGGGCACCTGGGTGGCTCAGTCAATTCAGCATCCAACTCTTGATTCCAGCTCAGGTCATGATTTCAGGGTCATGGGATCAAGCCTCACCTCAGGCTCTGCATCTCTCTCTCCCTTTTGTCCACCCACCACATGCATTCTCTCTCTCTAAAATAAAACCTTCAATAGATGCAGATAAAGCATTTGATGAAGTACAACATGCATTTATACAAACTATCAGCTAAACAGGTTTAGAGGGAGTATACCTCAATACAATAAAGACCACAGATGAAAACCCACAGTGAACATCATACTCAGTGGTGAAAACCTGAGAGTTTCTCCTCTAAAATCAGGAACAAGACAGAAATGTTCACTTTCACCACTTACGTATGATATAGTATTGTAATTCCTAGCTGTAGCAATCAGACAAAGAAAGAAATAATGGGCACCCAAATTGGTAAGGAAGAAATTAAACTGTCACTGTTTGCAGATGACATGATATTATACATAAAAACTCTAAAGACTGGATAAAAAATTATTAGAATTATTATAAACGAATTCAGTAAAGCTGCAGAATATCAATTACTACACAGAAATTGAGTTTGAGTTTCTTAGTGGAAAGAGAAATAAAGAAAACAATTCCATTTATAATAGTAAAAAAAGAATAAAATATTAAGGAGGATACAAATGTAAAATTATTTCAGGTTCCTGGGTTGGATGAATCAGTATTGTTAACATGTCCATAATGCTCAGGAAACCTACAGATTCAATATAATCCCTATCACAATTCCAACAGGGGTGCCTGGGTGGCTCAGTCTGCCTGTGGCTCAGGTCATGATCCCAGGGTCCTGAGATTGAGACCAGCATAAGGCTCCCTGCTCAGCAGGGCATCTTCTACTCCGTTTCTCTCTCCACTGCTCATGCTCTTTCTCTCCCTTGCTCTCTCAAATAAAGAAATAAAATCTTTTAAATAAAGCTTAAATAAAGTAAAAAAAATAAAATAAAATAAAATCTTTTTAAAAAAGCAACAGAATTTTTCACAGAAGTAGAACAAAGAGTACAAAATTTTGTATGGAACTCCAAAAAAACCCAAAGAAACAAACAAACAAAAAACCCAATAGTCAAAGCAATCCTGAGAAAGAAGAAAAAAGTTGGGATGTCACATTCCTAGATTTCAAACTATACTTGGAAGCACTGACACAAAGATAGATGCAGAGAGTAATGGAAGAGAATAGAGAACCCAGAAGAAACAAACCAACATGTTGTATGGTCAATTAATCTATGACAAAAGAGGTAAGAACAGACAATGAGGAAAAGATAATCTTTTCAAAAACTTTGTTGGAAAAACTGGACAGTTATGTGCAAACTGATGAAACTAGATGAGTTCTTCATACCACATTAAAAAGTGACCTCTAGGGGCACCTGGGTGGCTCAGTGGTTTAAGGCCTCTGCCTTCGGCTTGGGTCATGATCCCAAGGTCCTGGGATGGAGCCCCACATCGGGCTCTCTGCTCAGCGGGGAGCCTGCTTCCCCCTCTGTCTCTGCCTGCCTCTCTACCTACTTGTGATCTCTCTCTCTGTCAAATGAATAAATAAAAAATATATAAAAAAAAAAAAGTGACCTCTAATTGGGTTAAAGGCCTGCATGTGAGGGCTGAAACCTTAAAACTCCTAGAAGAAAACATAGTAATTTATTTGACATATATCTCACAAATATTTTGCTAGATATGTCTCCTCAGACATGGGAAACAAAAGTAAAAATCAACTACTGGGGCTACCCAAAATAAAAACTTAAAGTAAAAAAACCACCAGCCAAATGAAAAGGCAAGCCTGTGAATGGGAAATAACATCTGCAAATAATCTGATCAGAGTTAATATCCAAAATACAGAAAGAACTTATACCAAAAAACACTGAAAAAAAGAGAAATAATCCAATTTTAAAAAGAACAGAAGATGTAGTAGAAATGTTTCCAAAGAAGATCTACAGATGGCAAAAAGTCACATGAAAAGATGGGTGTCCACATCATCAGGGAAATATAAATCACAGCCACAATGAGATACTACCTTATACCCATCAGAATGTCTAGAATTAAAAAGGTAAGAAAAAACAAGTGTTGGCGAGAATGGAGAAAAAGGAAACATGCACTGTTTTTGGGAATGCAACCTGGTGCAGTCATTATGGAAAACAGTAGGGAGAGCCCTTAAAAAATTAAAAATAGAAGTAGCCTATGGTCCAGTAATTCCACTGCTGGTATTTACTCAAAAAAAAATGAAAACACTAATTTGAAAAGATAAATCTATTCTTCTGTTTATTACAGCATTATCTACAATAGCTAAGATATGGAAGCAATCCAAGTATTCATCAGTAGATGAATAAAGAGGATGAAGCAGAAACCCAGGAATATTACTCTGCCATAAAAAGAATGAGATGTTGGCATTTAGTGACCAGATGTATGGGCCTACAGGGTAATATGTTAAATTAAGGAAGTTAGATTGATAAAGACAAATGCCATATGATCTCAATTTTATGTAGAAACTAAAAAGGAAAACAAAGGAATGCATGACTAAACAAACAAAAAGCAGAATAGACCCCTAAATACAAAGAACAAACAGATGTTTGCCAAAAGGAGTGAGGCCGGGGGATGGGCAAAGTGGGTGAAGAGGAGTGAAAAGTACAGTCTTCCAGTTATGGAAAGAAGAAGTCATGGGGATGGAAGGTATAGCATAGGAAAAATAATCACTTATGTATTTTAATGGCATAATATGGTGACAGATGGTAGCTGCATTTAGGTGAACATAGCATAAGTTATAGAATTGTCAAAACATGTTGTATACCTGAAACTAATGTAAAATACTTCAATATACTATACTTCAATAAAAAGGTAGTTTTTAAAGTAGAAGAAAATGGTAACTGATTTAAATATGAATCCACACAAAGGAATGAAGGGTACTAGACAGGTTAAGGACATGGGGAAATAAGACATTTTTTTGTATCATTTGAAATTTATTAAAACATTGACTTTTAAAAAACAACAGTGATATAATGTTATTTAGGATATGTGGCAATTATGTAAAAAAATAAAATTTAGGAAGGGAGATACCTAAGCATATTTTGTACTATTTTTATACTATTTGTAAATTGATTTTATTTCACTTAAGTTAGATTGTGTTATATTAGGGGCAACCTTCACCTCAGGTCATGGGATTGAGTCCCTTGGCAGGTTCTCCACTCAGGAAAGAGTCTGCTTCTCCCTCTCCCTCTGTGCTCTCTCTTGCTCCCAAGTAAATCAATGAAATAATTGTTTAAAAAAAGATTGTGACATTAGATATGTTTACCCCAAGCCTTAAAGTAACCCTAAAATTTCAACAACAAAAAATTGCTGTCAATATGACAACCGAACTGATAGAGAAGGTCATTAAAAAAATATGTACTAGATTTGAACAAGGGAAAAAGAGAAAGGTAGCAAAGAACAGATGGCACCAGTAGAAAATACATAGAAAATTGTATGTTACACTTAACTTTAGTAGTAATGACATTACATGGAAAAGGTCTAAACACCACCACTAAGGGGAGTAAATGACTGGATTGGATAAAAAGTGAGACTCCTACACTGCCAACAAGAAGCATACTGTAAATATAAAGAAACAAAATGGGAAAACTGAAAGAGTAGTAAAACATACTATGTTAACACTAGTCAAACCAAAGCTGGTAACAGAAAAAGTAGGTTTCAGAACAAAACATATTGACAGGGCTGAACAAGGGGATTTGATAACTATACATTGGCTAATGAAAAGAAATCATAAAAACATAAATAATTTGCACTTGATGCAAAGTGCTTAGCTAGTAACTCAAAATCTAGTTCTTTGAGAAGATTAAAAAATTGATAAAACTCAGACCAATTAATTGTTCAGGATAAAAAGAGAAGTCACAAATTAACCAATATCACAATAAGAGGTATGATGTCACATTGCAGTATCTATATTTCAAGGAAAATCAACGGGGGTGGGGGTTAAGGTGATAGGAAAAGAAAGAATGAAACAAGATGGGATTGGGAGAGAGACAAACCAAAAGAGACTCTTAATGTCATAAAACAAACTGAGGGGGGTGGGGAAGAGAGGGGTTGGGAGAGGGTGGTGGGGTTACATTATATGTTTAAATAAAAAAGCTTAAAATTAAAAAAAAGGAAAATCAGAATATTATGAACAACTTTATGTCAGTTTGTGAAGAAGTTAGTTGACACAGACATAACTCACGAGAGACAGAATATCAAAATATATTTGCGAAGAAATGAATAAGCTGAAATGGACAATATCTTTGAAGAATACAAACTATCAAAGTACTCTCAAAAAGAAATAAATAACTTGAAAAGCCTTACTCCTACTTAAAAAAATAAATTTATTGTTTTAAAACTGTCAAGAAATTAAACCCTGGAACCAAAATACTTCACTGAGGGATTATAGTGAACATTAAAATAAAAAATAATGCCATATCCATGGAAACTTCAGAAAAATGAAAAAGAATAAATGTTTCCAAAATCATTTTATTAGATTAGCATTATAGTAATACCAATATGAAAGAATGACAGTATAGGAATATAAAATATCAGGACAATATCCTTCAGAAATATAGATGCAAAATTTCTACATGGAATTTAGCACAGGTAATTCAATAATATGTTAGAATGGTAATACATCATGACCTGCAGTTTATCCCAAGGTTGCAGGTTGGTTTAACTTTCTAATATCAAGGAATGTAATTCACAATATTAATAAACTAAAAAAAATCCTGTTACCTCAATTGACAAATAACACATGTGTGACAAAATCCAAAATACATTTTTCTCATAAAACTAGAAACAGAAGGGAACTTCCTCACATGATTAAGAGCATCTACAAAAACCAACAGCTAATAACATTTCTTTTAAGCTAACAATATTTTTAATGACAACGAAATGCATGCTCTCCCTAAAAAAAAAATCAGGAAAAAGAAGGCACTTGCTCTCATGACTTACTCAACATTACATAGAAGATCTAGTCACTGATATAAAAGGCTAAGAATTAAAAGGCATCCACATGGAAAAGGAAGAAATAAAAGTATCTTTATTCACAGATGATAAGATCTATGTAGAAAATCTGATGAATCTATAAAATCACTGCTAGAATTTAATAACTTAGGCAACACTGCATATTACAAATTATGGTACAAAATCATTCTATTTCTTCTCAAAAGCACTGGAAATGAAAACTTAAAAATACCATTTAAAATTGTGTACAATTATCAAACATACTGGGTTATACCCAACAAAAATTGTGAAAGACCTATTCACTGAGCTCTTCAAAACAGCTAAGGAAGTTAAGATAACAAATGCAGACAGTTAAATTTTTTGTCTATGATTTAGAGGTCTCAATCTTGTTAAGATACCCATTCTCCAAAAATTTATGAAAAGATTCAATAAAATTCCAATGAAAATAAATCTTGGCCAGTTTGTAGAAATTAACATACATGTGTTGGAAGAATTTTATATCCCTACTGCACTCCCCAAAAATCTTATACCTCACATAGAAATATAAACTTATGATGGATAATAGACATAATATAAAATTAAAATTATAAAACTTCTAGAAGAAAGTCTTTTCTAATCATAGCAAAAGCAGAATTCATAAGTGAAAAAATTCTACACATTGGATATCATAAAAAAAAAAACTTCCCTTCAAAGACAGTCATATGCTTGCGCACGTTTGCGTGCACGTGCACGTGCACACACACACACATTCTCATATGTTCTTAGGCCTGTTTATGTGTAAGTGAAATGAATTACAGCAATAACACAAGGAATGATAGGGAGGGATTGGGATCACTTATAAGGATCTTTTATTGCCTGTCAAATGTTACAGTGTTATTTAAAAGTGGATCTGGATTAGTCACAGACATATATTGCAAACTCTGGGCAACCACTAAAAAATTTTAAACAATGCAAATGCTTTTGACAATATGCTAAAAAAAAAAAAAAAGGAAAGAACATGGAACCATAAATTGCTCGATTAAGACCAGGAAAGGACAGGACAAGAGAAGAAACTTACAGACCAATAACCCTGATGAACATGGATGCAAATACAAACACAGATCCTCAACAAAATATTTTAAAGAAGACATACAATATGAACAAGTAGGACTTATTCCATGGATGCAAAAATATTTCAACATCTATAAATCAATGTGAAATACCACATTAACAAAATGAAAGTCTAAAATCTTATGTTCATGTCAGTACATGCACTAAAACCATCTCAAAATTCAACATCCATTTATGATTAAAAAAACAAAGTGAAATTAGACAGAACATATCTCAACATAATAAAGGCATTGTATCACAAACCCATAAAGAATATTATACTTGATGGTCCAAAGCTGAAAGCATCTCCTCTAAACTTAGGAAGAAGACAGGATGCCATGCTCCTCACTTTCATTCAACATAGTATTGGCGACCTGTGCTGGAGTAACTGGCAACTCAGAAAGGAAGAAATAAAACGCTTGTCCATTTGGAGAGAACAAACATAAAAATCCCTAAGGCACCACCAAAAAAGCTTTTAGAGCTAATATATGAATTCAATTTGCCAATAAAGAATTAACACACAAAAATCTGTTGTATTTCTATGTACTAATAATGAACTATTAGAGAGATTATGAAAATAATCCCATTTAGAGTTGCAGCAGAAAGAAGAAAAGACCTAGAAATAAATTTAACCAAGGAGGTGAAAGAACTGAACACTGAAACCTGGAAGGTAGTAATGAAAGAAACTGAAGAAGACACAAAACACACAACTGTAAAGCCCCTAGAAGGCAACAAAGGAAAAAACCTGGATGGCCTTGGGTATTGTGGTGACTTTTTTGGATACAACAACAAAGGCTCTAGCCCTGAAAGAATAATGGATAAACTGGACTTCATCAAAGTTAAAAAATGCCTATTCTATGAAAGAGTATGAAAAGAATGACAAGACGTGCCAAAGAATGAGAAAGATTCTTGCAAAAGACACATCTGATACAGGATTGTTATCGAGTTATAACATTTAACAAAAAGAAGCCTTAAAACTCAAGAGTAAGAAAACCTCATCAGAAAATGAGCCAAAGACCTTAACACATGCTTGACCAAAGAAAATAGACAGATGACAAATGAACATGTCAGAAGATGCTCCACATCTTATGTTGTCAGGGAAATGCTAACGAATACAACAGTCAGATACCACCTCACGCCTGTTAGGTGGCCAAAATCTAGAGTGCAGACAACACCAAGTGCAAAGTGTTGTGAAGCAACAGGAACTTTCATTTGTTGCTTGTGAAAATACACAATGATGCAGCCACTTTAGAAGACCATTGGGTAGTTTATTACAATACAAAATACCAGAATGTGGTCCAGCAGTCATGCTGCTGCTTATTTATCCAAAGATATAAAACATTTATGTCTACACAATAACCCAGAAAGGGATATTTTTAGCAGCTTTATTTGTGAGTGCCCAAACTTGCAAGCATCCCAGATGTCTTCATAATAAGTTAATAAATCAATTTATTAATACACTGTGGTGTATCCTGACAATGGAGTATTATTCAGTGCTAAACAAAAATGAGCTAGTGAGACATGAAAAGACATGATGGAAACTTAAACACAAATTACTAAGTGAAAGACCAATCAAAAAATGGCTATCAGTATAGAACACTTTGTAAGTGGCAAAATTTGAAGACAGAAAAAGACAAATCCATAGTTGCCTGGGATTGGGGAGGAGGAGGGATGACTAGGTCAAGCAGGAAGCAGTTTTAAGGCAGAGAAACCACTTTGTCTAATGCTATAATGGCGAATACTTGTCACTGTACATTTTTCCCGATACAGAGAAGATCTAACACCAAGAGTGAATTGCATGATAAACTACAGACCTTGGATACAACGATGTGTCCATGTACATTCATCAGTTCTATCAAAGCACTTTGGCATAGGATTCTGGTAATAGGGGAGGCTTTGTAAAAGTCAGTGCACAAGTATACAGAGAACCTCTGTACCTTCAGCTCCATTCTGCTGTCAATATAAAATTGCTCAATTAAAAAAAAACAATAAATGAGAACACATGAAAGGATGGATTTGTCACTTATACTGAGAAAACAAAGCAGATAATGGTGTGGAAATCAAGAATGCTACTCAGTATTGAGATACTTAAGACTGTAAAAGGCTGTTGTCACTGAAATAAAGTGGTTAAAAGAGACAAATATAATGATTGTCAAGTTACAACTGAAAGTCTTCAAGATTGAGAACCAAGTTAATTTACATGATAAATTATAAGTATAATGAAACAGGGGCACCTGGGTGGCTCAGCTAGTAAAGTGACTGACTGCCTTTGGCTCAGTGATAATCCTGGAGTCCCAGGATAGCCCCACATTGGGCTCCCTGCTCAGTGGGGAGTCTGCTTCCCTCTCGCCCCCCCCCCCACCATGCTCTCTCTCCCATTCTCTCAGTCTTAAATAAATGAAATCTTTGAAAAAATAATGAGACAGATAAAACTTTATGACCATATATTAGCAGATATTATTATAATCTATGATTATCTAATGTGTATTACAATTTAAATACACATTGAATTGAGAGTAGTAGAATAATTTAATCAAATAGGACTTGGTCAATTAGTCTTATAATTTGTTTTAAAAAATATGAGGCACCTGGGTGGCTCAGTGGGTTAAGCCTCTGCCTTCGGCTCGGGTCATGATCCCAGGTCCGGGGATCAAGCCCGGCATCATGCTCTCTGCTCAGCAGGGAGCCCGATTCCCCTTCTCTGCCTACTTGTGATCTTTCTCTCTGTCAAATGAATAAATAAATAAAATCTTAAAAAAAATAAAAGTACCCAGAAAATACACACACACTCCAAGAAAACCTAAGTAGTACATAGACTTTTTTTTTTTTTTTTTTTTTTTTTTTACCAAATGCTATCCATGCATTTACAAGAATTTTAAGTGTGGTCATTTGATACACAATTTAGAGCATTCATTGAGTGTGTTTTGTGTGATGAGTCATTTATTTTACTGCTATTCACCAACATTTTCAGTTCCCTTCAAGTTCTGGCTATCTGCATTTATCAGTATCTGTCTTCTAACATGTGTACCAATTCAATGACCTTGGAGTAGAAGACTGTAAGGATGGGGAGAATTAGTATTTATGTTCTCAGTCTAAATTGCATTCCTACCCCAGTAGTATTTATTATATGACCTATAATCAGTTCTAAAAACAGATTATCTCACAGTTTTGAAGCTATTCTACTGGATAACTGAATTTCTCATAAAAAGCCCCACAAAGGTTTATAAGGTGCAATCACAAAAACATAATTTAATAATTGTCAATCAGGCTTAAAAATATATTTAAGAACTGCCATGATACATGGTTACTTTTTTTTTTTAAGATTTTATTTATTTACTTGACAGACAGAGATTACAAGTAGGCAGAGAAGCAGGCAGAGAGAGAGTGGTAAGCAGGCTCCCCGCTGAGCCAGGAGCCCAATGTGGGCCTGATCCCAGGACCCTGAGACCATGACCTGAGCCAAAGGCAGAGGCCCAACCCACTGAGCCACCCAGGCGCCCTGATACATGGTTACTTTTAATGGAAAATGTTTAGAAGCCACTAAAATATGTTTTTGGATTTAGTTAGACAAACTCACTTATTGACTATTATTATATTTATTTGCATTATATAGTTATATTTCCTATTCACTGGAAATCCTGAAGACCAACATCTTGTGTAAATAGCAATATCTTTAAAGAATGGATGCATATTCAATTCATTCATATAATATCTCTCATGGACACCTACAAAGTGAATTACATTTTGGTTTAATTACCATTGTCACCAACTTGGAAAATTATCAATTCAAATTATAGTAATTAAAAAAGTGAAAATAAACAGTATTTGCAGTTACTTAAGTAGTTGACTTTGAACAACACATATTGGTGCCCATTCTCAGAACTTGTAACCAAATTACAGGTATTACATCTCATCAGATGGTTTGGAATAAAAAATAATTCTTTAAAATTGAGTCAGTTCTCAGAATTTCTCTCATATGTAAATCAAAATGGCAAAGTTAAAAAAGTAGCCCATATGCACTTAAATAAATGCATGGAGTGGTGAGTTCAATGTGAGTACTTGGTACTAAATAACTCATTCATATAGTTCCATAAGAAGTTTAAATGAATATTTTTAAAAGGACTTACTTATTTTAGAGAGAAAGCAAGAGTGGGGGGAGGCAAGAAGGAGAGGGAGACAAAATCCAAAGCAAACCCTCCCCTCCCACATAAGGCTCAATCTCAGGACCCTGAGATCATGACTTGAGCTGAAATCAAGAGTTGGACACTTAACCAACTGAGCCACCCAGGTGCCCCAAACGAATACTATTTAATATGGCCCAACAGGACAGTAAAGGTGATTATTTCACTATGGAACATGTACATTTTATGTTAAACTTAAACCACTAGACAAAATGGTGGTATAACAATATGGTTCCACACCACCACCCACACACACGTACATAGATCTGAACAACTATTTTGCACACGGAACCAAAGATTCAGGCCAGGGATTGTAGCATACAGATAGAACACAGGAATTTAAAAAGACGCACTGAGAAAGGTAGTATTACAGCCCTCCAGTTGGTCTTAAGGGTTGAGTTGCTTTACAACAATGCACTCCTCACCTGCTGCCTTAAGACCCTTGATCTGTACAAATTTACTTTGTTTGATATCTGCAGACTACTGTCCTCAAGGAGTGAAGGATCAGATTTCATCTCATCCACAGACGCCAGCAAGTCTGTTTGAAGCCACCTGGGCTTTCTGATTAGACCAGCATGTTTTAGAAAAATGTTTTATTTTGTTTAGAAATGTTTTCATTTAGAAACGTTTTTCTTTGTTTCCTTTGTTTAGTTTTTCTTTGTTTTCTTTGTTTAAATGATCTTACTAATCTTCCTCTGTGGATCTGAAGACCTTGCCCTTCTTTGCAGAAAGAACAGAGTACTCCTGAACAACACAGGAAGCAGAGCCCCTTGCAGCAACACGTCCCACTGAGATAATGTTTGGAGCTGGCATCATCAAGTTTCCACATATAATCAAGAAGTGCTGCAGGCCACTACACTTCCTTTTCTGATTTATTGTCCTAAACCCCTTTAAAAACACATGCATGAGGAAGAAACCTTGGAGTTGGCTTTTAGACAAGATTCCACCTTCTCCCCAGGTTGCCAGCCCCCTGAATAAAGCTCAAATTCCTTCCAGCCAAAACTCATCTCTTGAGTACTGGCCTCTTGAGCAAGGGGCAGTCAAATTTGGGATTGGTAACAGTACAAAGGACAGATTCACATATCCCCATTACTCACCACCACCACCCACCCACCCCCCGTATCTAGGCAGCCTACCAAAGACAGAAATAGTGAGCAGATGTTCTCCCATGGGAAAAGGATAGTAAAGAAGTGTCTGATTTCAGGGTAGGCACCAGAGCCAACCTGTCCCAACACCAGGCTTATACCCATTATCCTAGGTCACTCCCTGTAAGTTCTATGGGACACAGGCACATACCATGGTCTCAAAAGGCTTCCACTGGCAGGACTCCAGCCAGGAAAAGAATCAGATGGCATTAGTGAGTCTTTACCTATTAAAATTTACCTTACATGTAGATGGACTAGGGGCACCAGAGTGGCTCAGTTGGTTCAGTGGCTGACTCTTGATTTCAACTCAGGTCATGATCTCAGGGTCCTGAGATGAAGCCCCATTTGGTTTCCATGTTCAGTGGGCAGTCTGCTGGAGTATTCTCCCTCTCCCTCTCTCCCTCCCCTTGCTGAAACAAATGCTCTTTCAAATAAATATTTTTTTTAAATGGTAAATGGACTAAACTCTCCAATCAAAAGATGCAGTGGCTATGTGGATTAAAAAAGAGTTTTATGCTGCCTCCAAGTGACTCGCCTCAGCTTTAAACACAAGTAGGCTTAAAGTGAAGACAGGGAGAAAGGCATTCCATGCAAATGGGAGCCAAAAGAAAGCAGGGGGTAGATTTACTTATATAAGGAAAAAAAAAATAGACATTAAGTCAAAAATAGTAACAAAGAAGTCATTTTACAGTAAACAGGTCAGTTTATCAATAGACTGTAAGAGCCATAAATAAATATTCATGAAATACTGCAACATGTAAATTTACTAAGCACATACTAACATATCACTATAGAGAAACATAATATGATAATAGTAAGGGACTTGAAAACCCCAATTTAAACAATGGATATATCACCCAGACAGAAAATCAATGAAGAAACCCTCGACTTGAAATACACCAAATGGACCTAAACACATATTCAGGTAATTTCAACTAACAGTAGCAAAATATACATTCTTTTCAAGCATGCATAGACCTTTTTCCAGGATAACCTTAAGTCACAAAACACATGGTGACAAATGTAAGAGAACTGAAATTATACCAAGTACGTTTTCTTTTCTTTTTTAAGATTTTATTTATTTATTTGACAGACAGAAATCACAAGTAGGCAGAGAGGCAGGCAGAGAGAGAGGAGGAAGCAGGCTCCCCGTGGAGCAGAGAGCCCGATGCGGGGCTCGATCCCAGGACACTGGGATCATGACCTGAGCCGAAGGCAGAGGCTTTAACCCACTGAGCCACCCAGGCGCCCCCCAAGTACGTTTTCTGACCACAATGCTATATAAAGTGAAATCAGTAAGAAAAAAATTCACAAATGTGTGGAAATTAAACATGCTCCCAAACTGACAATGCATCAAAGAAATAAAAACAGAAATTGAAAAAACTTGAAACAAATGAAAATGGAAACACAATAATCCAAATTTATGTGATGTAGCAGCAACAGTACTAAAAGGGAAGTTAATGCCTACCTTAAAATGTTGGGTCCGTAATACAAAGCAAAGGTCAAGCAAAGCTTTATTTCGTGCCAGGCATCAAGAATCAAACGGACCGGCCAGGGCCGTCTCTTACAAAGAGAGGCGACCCCTCTCTGCCTTACAGACTGGCTTTTAAGGGCAAAGGCCATGTGGTTGGGCCTGGCCATGCACAGGTGGCCAATGACACAGAGAAAACTGCACAGTCAGGCTAGGTCACACATAAGTGACCAATTGAATTACAATTTACCCTATAATAGACATTTGAACTAGCCTATCACCTTGGTCAGAATTGGCACCCAAAAGGCGCCCAAAGGGCGGGGCCCATACTCCTTGGTAGCTAGGAAGACAGTATGTGTGCCCCCACTGATTGAATACCTCCACCTGGCCTGACCCACCCTTGTATTTGGGCTTTGTTACCTGGGACTGATTTCTGGGACTTGTTTTTAAATAAGTCCCCTGGGTGGGGGGCTCCAGGGTCCGTTTATGTTTTACTGCATAAACAACAAAATGGCTATTCAACCAAAATGGAGCTGTTTTGGCTAAATAGGCCCTTACAAAAAGAAAGCTCTTGAATAAGCAACAACATGTACACCTCAAGGAACTAAAAAAAGAACTTAAGCCCAATGTTAGTAGAAGAAAAATCATGACAAAGATCAGAGCAAAAATAAATGGAGATTAAAAAGACAATAGAAAGTATTATAACTAAAAGATGTGTTTTTAAAAATATCAAAAAGTTGACAATCCCTTATCTAGACCAAAAAAAGAAGACTCAGAACTGTAAGAGTAGACATTATACCTAGTAGGAGACACCTGGGCCAGATAATTTCACTGGTGAATTCTACCAAACATTAAAAAAAATTAATACCGGGACGCCTGGGTGGCTCAGTTGGTTAAGCAGCTGCCTTCAGCTCAGGTCATGATCCCAACATCCTGGGTTCGAGTCCCACATCGGGCTCCTTGCTTGGCAGGGAGCCTGCTTCTCCCTCTGCCTCTGCCTGCCTCTCTGTCTGCCTGTGCGTGCTCTCTCTCTCTCTCTCTCTCTAATAAATAAATAAAATATTTAAAAAAAAAATTAATACCAGTTCTTCTAAAACTCTTCTTAAATACAGAAGAGTTGGGAACACTCCTAAACTAAATTAAAAAAAAAAATATATATATATATATATATATTTATTTGACAGACAGACTGCAAGAGAGCAAATACAAGCACGGGGAGTGGGAAAGGGAGAAGCAGGGTTCCCACTGAGCAAGGAGCCCAATGTGGGGCTCAATCCCAGGACTCTGGGATCATGAGCTGAAGGCAGTCAGTCACTTAACCGATTGAACCACCCAGGTGCCCCCTAAGCTAAACTTTATTTTATGACGCCAGCATTACCCTGATACCAAAGTAATATTAAGGCAGTATGTATAGGGACATTGGCCTGTGTTTTTTGTTTGTTTGTTTACTTTCAAGATTCATTTCTTTATTTCAGAGAGAGAGAGAGAGCATGAGCAGGAGGGGCAGAGGGAGAGAATCTCCAGCAAACTCCATAGTGAGCACAGAGCTCAATGTGGGGCTCGATCTCATGACCATGAGATCATGACTTGAGCTGAAACCAAGAGTGTGTCATTCAACCAACTGTACCACCCACATGCCCTCCTGGACTGTGGTTTTCTTATAAATATATTTGCAAAAAAATCTCAACAAAATTTTAGCAAACCAAATCCAGCAAGACATTGAGAAGAGTAAAGACCATGGTCAAGTGGGATTTTTACCTGGGATACAAGGGTAGATCAATATATGCAAATAATTAAATGTAATAAACTAATAAATTGAAGATAAAATCAGGGAGACCAACCATAAAAGCCTCTTCATCATAGGAAACAAACTGAGGGTTGTTGGAGCGGAGTTGGGTGGGCGGATGGGTAACTGGGTGCTAGACACTAAGGAGGGCATGTGATGTAATGAGCACTGGGTATTGTAAAAGACTGATAAATCACTGACCTCTACCTCTGAAACCAATAATACATTATATGTTAATTAACCGAATTTAAATAAAAATAAATATGGAAAATATTATAATCATCTCAATAGATGCCGGAAAAGCATTTGCCAAGACTCAACAACCTTTCATGTTAAAAACACTCAAGAAACTGTGTATAAAAATAATGCACCTCAACATAACAAAATCTACATAAAAATACAATGGCATAAAGTTGAAAACTTTCCTGCTAAGATTAGGAATAAGATCACGTGCCCACTCTCAGCTCCTAGTCAGTACTGAAAGTACCACCAGAGCAATTAGACATAAAAAAAAGAAAGAAAGAAAAGACATCCAGATTGGAAAGGGAGAAGTAAAGCTATTTCAGTTTACAAAAAATATGATCTTACATAGATACATCCCTGAAAACCCTACCAAAAAAACTATTAGATTAGTTCAATCACCAAATTAAAGTTGCAGGATATGAAATTAATATGAAAAGATTAGTTGTGGGGACACCTGGGTGGCTCAGTCAAGTATGTGCCTTCTGCTCAGTTCATGACCCCAGGGTCCTGGAATTAAACCCTGTGTCAGGCTCCCTGTTCAGTGGTGAGACTGCTTCTCCCTCTGCCTGCTCTGCCTGCAGCTCTCCCTGCTTGTGCTTCTTCTCTCTCCAACAAACAAACAAATAAATAAAATCTTTAAAAAAAAGATTAGTTGTGTTTGTATACACTAAGAAAAAACTATCTGAAAGAGAAACATGATTCCATTTACAAGAGCATCAAAATATGTTGGAATATCTTAACCTAAGAATGAACATCCTGCCATTTTTGAAAGTATGAATGGACTTTGAGGACCTTATTCTATGTGAGGTAAGTCAGAGAAAAAAACAACTCTATGATATCAGTCACATGTGGAATCTAAAAAAGCCAAACTCATAGAAACAGTAAAATGGAGATTACTGGAGGCTGGGGGATAAAGGGAAAGGACAAACACTGACCGAGGTGACAAACATAAGCTAAGTAAAGCATAAGTAAATAAACTCTAGAGATCTAATGCACAGGATCGTAAATACAACAATGGTATTATAAGCATCAAATTTGCCAAGAGATTAAAAGATAATTATTTTAATCACTAAAAAGAAATACAATGTAACATGATAGAGGTGATAATTATTGCTACGATGGCAATTTTATTACAATATATAAATGTATTATGTTAACATTTTATACAACTTAAATTTTACAGTATTTTATATCAAATCTATTTCATTAAAATGTTTTTTAAAATTTTTGAAGATTTTATTTATTTATTTGACAGACAGAGATCACAAGCAGGCAAAGAGGCAGGCAGAGAGAGAGGAAGGGAAGCAGGCTTCCTGCTGAGCAGAGAGCAGGACATGGGGCTCCATCCCAGGACCCTGGGATCATGACCTGAGCCAAAGGCATAGGCTTTAACCCACTGAGCCACCCAGGCGCCCCTCATTTAAAAAACTCTAAGACACTGATGAAATAACTGAATTCACTGAAGAATGAATGAACATTGTTAAAATGTCCATACTACCCAGTGCTATCTATAGACTCAATGCAAGCCCTATCAAAATTCCAACGACAATATTTATAGTACGAGAAAAACAATCCTAAAATTTTATGTAACAACAAAAGACTCTGAATCACCAAAGGAATCTTGGGGAAAAACAAAGCTGGTAGTCATTATACTTTGTGATTTCAGACTTTAATACAAATCTGTAGTAATCAAAACAGAATGGTACTGGCATAAATATAGACACACAGAACAAGAGAACAAAATCTAGGGCCCAGAAATGAGTTCTTGCATATATGGTGAACTCCTGTTTCACAAGGAAATCAAGAAGATTCAATAGAGGAAAGATAATCTCTTCAGTAAGTGGTGCTGGGAAAACTGGAAAATAACATACAGAAGAATGTTACACAACTTCCCAAAGTTAACTTGGAATGGCTTAAATTCTTATATGTAAGATCCCAAACTGTAAAACTACCAAAAGAAAACACAGGGAATATGTTCTTCGATATGGGTCTTGGCAATTATTTTTGTGGATATGACAACAAAAGCACAAGCCACCACGGCAAAAATAATCAAGTAGAACTATATTGAATTTCAAAGCTTCTGCAAAGCAAAAGAATTAGGAAAACAAAAATGTAGTCTACAAACAGCAGAAATTATTTTTAAAACCATCAATTAGACAAGGGGTTAATATAAAATCTATATAAATTATTCACACAACTCAAGAACAAAAACCCAACAATCTAATTAAGAATGGGCAGAGGACCTGATAGACATTTTTCCAAAGAAGACATACAGATGGGTAACAGGTACATGAAATGTGTCCAACATCACTTCAT
>ML093570.1:15310-26506 GCA_003697995.1 Taxidea taxus jeffersonii
TTGTTATTTCTCTTCAGTGTCTTAATCTGGGCAGTTCTTTGATCTTTCTTTGTCTTTCCTGGCCTTGACATTTTCTGAGTACATACCAGGTCACTTGTGTAGAGCATCCTTCAGTTGCATCTGTCAAATATGTCCTTTTGGTTAGATCCAGTTTATGGATTTTTGGTGGGAATTCCATAAAGTGCTTTTCAGAACATGGTGTGTAGTTGTACCATATATTTGTACCGTGATTGGTGATGGGACTTTGGTTACTTAAGGTGATATATGCCAAATTTCTTTAAAGTGTCATCCTGTCATTCTAACTATGGTGGTTATCAAACAGTGATTTTTTAGATTCCATCATTCTATCTATATTTCTTATTTAGAATTCTGCAAGGAAGAGGTATTTTTGTTTCTTTTTATCAATATGAATTCATAGTACCTCTAAATGTTTAATAGGTTATATCAGGCATTATTTAGCCTTTGTGTGGTGTATTAACTTTTACAGATTTACATTTATGTGTGTGAAAAGGAATCATTTAAAGCACTAGTAATTTAAAATCCATTTTAATTTGGCTTTGATATATTATTTGTTCTTTAAGATTCTTTTTTTTTAAATTTTTTTATTTGACAGACAAAGATCACAAGCAGGCAGAGAGGCAGGCAGAGAGAGAGGAGGAAGCAGGCTCCCCACTGAGCAGGGAGCCCTATTATTTATTCTTTAAACAATTAGTAATAAAACTTCATTTCACTCAGTACATGCCTAGCAATGGATAGCAAGTAGAAGAGTAGTAACTGGCAGGAAAATGAATTTGCCTAGAGTTAAAATTTTACTAAGGAAATGATCAATATATAATATAAAGTTATCTGTTTTCATTTCAAACCCAAATGAAATCTGGAGGGTTGGACAATGACAAATTATATATTGTCCTCATTATTAAAAAGGCTTTGTCTGCTTTAAAAATAAGTACTAAGATTGTGGCTTACTAATGATATACATAATTTGTTTCCCAAATGGGCTCTGGATCTTGGAAGGTATCTTTTACATTTAGGCATCAGATTATTTTCTGCCTGAGGTATATAACTAATATACACATGAACTTTTAAACTAAAACAATTAGTTCAGTTGCTAATGGCCTTGTAAAAATTAGTGTTTTGTGGAAAATTAGTATTTTACTGGTAAAATAGTAAGGAAAGCACACCTTTTTTTTCCTTTTTTTCTTTCCTTCTTTTTTTATTATATTTTAAATTTTATTTTATTTTTTCAGTGTATGAAGATTGTTTATGCACCACACCCAGTGCTCCATGCAATACGTGCCCTCCTTAATACCCACCACCAGCCTCAGCCAACCCTCCTCCCCCCTCCCCTCCAAAACCCTCGGTTTGTTTCTCAGAGTCCACCACTCTTATGGTTTGTCTCCCCCTCCTGATTTCCCCCAACTCCCTTCTCTTTTCCTTCTCCCCATGTCCTCTGTGTTATTCCTTATGCTCCACAAGTAAGTGAAACCATATGATAATTGACTCTCTTTGCTTGACTTATTTCACTCAGCATAATCTCCTCCAGTCCCGTCCATGCTGATAGAAAAGTTGGGTATTCACCCTTTTTGATGGAGGTGTAATATTCCAATGTATATATGGACCTTATCTTCTTTATCCATGTGGCCATTCCTGCTATGAACATTGGGGTACAGATGGCCCTTCTTTTCACTACATCTGTATCTTTGGGGTAAATACCCAGTAGTGCAATTGCAGGGTCCTAGGGTAGGTTTATTTTTAATTCCTTTAGGTATCTCCACACTGTTTTCCAAAGTGGCTATACCAGTTTGCATTCCCACCAACAGTATAACAGGGTTCCCCTTTCTCCACATCCTCTCCAACACTTGTTGTTTATTGTCTTGTTGATTTTGGCCATTCTTTTTTTTTTTTTTAAAGATTTTATTTATTTATTTGACAGAGAGAGATCACAAGTAGGCAGAGAGGCAGGCAGAGAGAGAGAGAGGGAAGCAGGCTCCCTGCCGAGCAGAGATCCCGATGCGGGACTCGATCCCAGGACCCTGAGATCATGACCTGAGCCGAAGGCAGTGGCTTAACCCACTGAGCCACCCAGGCGCCCCGATTTTTGGCCATTCTAACTGGTGTAAAGTGGTATCTCAATGTAGTTTTGATTTCAGTCTCCCTGATAGCTAATGATGATGAACATTTTTTCATGTGTCTGGTAGCCATTTGTATATCTTCTTTGGAGAAGTGTCTATTCATGTCTTCTGCCCATTTTTTCATGTGATTATCTATTTTGGGTGTGGAGTTTGAGGAGTTCTTTATAGATCTTGGATACCAGCCCTTTGTCTGTAGTGTCACTTGTGAATATCCTCTCCCATTCCATGGGTTGCCTCTCTGTTTTGTTGACTGTTTCCTTTGCTGTGCAGAAGCTTTTTATCTTGATCAAGTCCCAAAAGTTCATTTTTGCTTTTGTTTCCTTTGCCTTTGGAGACATGTCTTAAAAGAAGTTGCTGTGGCCGATGTTGAAGAGGTTACTGCCTGCATTCTCCTCTAGGATTTTGATAGATTCCTGCCTCACCTTGAGGTCTTTTATCCATTTCAAGTTTATCTTTGTGTATGGTATAAGAGAATGGTCAAGCTTAATTCTTCTATACAGAGCTGTCCAATAGGAAAGCACACCTTTATCTTTCAGTAATATAGTGAGACATTCAAGTTTCAATCTTGTATAAAATATTCTTTTAACATAATTGTTGGATTTTTGAATCTGAGGACAGTACAGTAAAGTTGGCATTTTCTTCTTTTGCTTTCTGGTGGTTAACTAGAATAACAACAAAGAGAGGCACAAACAAAACCACAAACCCCATATTCCACTAAAATAGAAGAAAGCTAAAAACCCTAGGCCACAAAATAGGTGGAATGGCTGCCAAAGGCAGTGAGTCTAAGCAGGCTGTATGTGGGAAGAAGTAGAGTGAGGATTCCACAACTGCAGAGCCTGGAACCAGCAAGAGAAGCTTCACAAACCTGAGAGGCCCACCCTGAGGTGCAAAGCCTAAGTCCCTTGTTTGCAAAAGCAGAATGGGTTTTCTTGTTTGTTTGTGTTTTTGTTTTTTTTTTTTTAAGCTAATGGCAGGAGTTTTCCTGCACCTGGTTTGATTCTAAGAAGTTGGGGAGATGAAACCAAAAAAATCACACAAACAAGACATTTTTACATTTGTCTGTCTCTGAAGCCGTAGGGGAAGTGATGGCTTTTCATTGTGAAAACCTCAAGGTTGCCTATCTCCATTGGTTGTTGAAAAGTAAAAAAAAAACAAATAAAAAAACTTAAATGATTCTCATATGAAACTTTGAACCAAAACATAGTTTTGATGGTCAAGAAGTAGAACCACTGTAGCCTGCATGAATCTCTTACATAGCTTGTCCAGAAAAACCTCACCTCCTTTAAAGATGAATTATCAAAAGGATTTCAGCTAAAGGCCACCCCGACCACTCAAGAATCAAAAAGAAAGAAAGTAGCAGAAAAACAACAGACAGATGAATACTCAACAGAAAAAGTATTTCTGTAGAGAAGGTGAAAATCATGCCTAGCTGTTTTGCTATGAATGTTGTCGCTGCCAGTGCGACAACACGACCAGGGTCGAGAGGGTAAGAGGATGGTGAAATGACGATAAGACACAAAGAGATGAGGACAGGAGGGACGCAGAGGATGATGTCCAAGCAGTGTCAACTTTATTCAGAACCATGCACCACTATATATATCTAACAGAACAAAGAAAGTGTATCATAAGGTTTTGTACATCTTGTTAAATCTCTTTCATAATTAAATAGATCCCAAAGACACAAATGAGACCATAGGAAAATAGAATAACATAATTGATAAATCTTTTTTTTTTTTTTAAGATTTAAAAAATCCCTACATCCACCATGGGGCTTGAACGTGCCATTCCAAGGTCAGGAGTTGCATGCTGTATTGACAGAGCCAGCCAGATGCCCCTCAGCCAACACATTTTTTTTTTTTTTTAAGATTTATTCATTTAATCGAGATAGAGATCCTGGCTGCGCTAGGGAGATAGGATGGGGGTAGGAGAGGCAGAAGGAGAGGGAGAGGGTCTTAAAGCAGACTCTGTGCTAAATGTGGATTCTGACACAAGGCTCAGATCTCATGACCCTGAGATCATGACCTGAGCGGAAACCAAGTGTTGGTCGCTTAATCAACTGGGCCTTCAGGGTGCCCCAATCAAATCTTTTGAGTGAAGAACTCATTACTTCAAATGCGCATGGAACAGTTTTATAGAATCAGTCTTGGACTTAGTAGCAACGTAAATCGTAAATCAGAAAGAAGCAGAAATTTTGTAATACGTGTTCTCTGGTAATTTATTCTTTTAGAAATATTTTCTATATTTTATATTTCTAGCATATGAGTAGACAGTTAATTACCATGCAGTAAAATTGACCCCTTTCTGGTATATAGTTTTTTGAATTTTAGCATGTATTATACAAATATATATAGTTATTTAATCATTACTACAGTCAGGATATTAAACAGTTCCATCATTCTAAAAAACTAGTGTCTTTTTAGTCATACTTTTCCCCTGCCTCTAGACTCTGGCAGCCACTGGCCAGTCTTCATCACTATAACTTTATTTTTTTTTTGAGAATGTCCTGTAAATGGAATATCTAATGTAAACTTTTCAGACTTTTTTTTCACTTAGCATATTGCCTTTGAGCTGTATCCATGCTCTTGCATGCCGGTAGTTTGTTTCTTTTTACTGCTGGGTTATATTCCATTTTGTGGATGTTTGACATCCACTTTTTATAGGACATTGGATTGTTCCCAGTTTTTGGTGGTTATGAATAGACCTGTAGTAAACATTTAGGTACAGGGTTTTATATGAATATTAATTTTTATTTCTTTAGAGTAAATATCGAGTAATAGGATTGCTGGATCATATGGTAAGTGCATGTTTAAGTTTGGAAAATAGTTCATCCATTTCTTAATAAAGTGATTGTGTCATTTTACATATCCGCTAGCAGTATATAAAAGTTCCTGTTTCCACATCCTCACCTGTTATACCTAGCATGATTAGACTTTAAAAATTTAACCATTCTTATAGGTATGTATGTGTTGGTAGTCTCATTGTGGTTTAATTTGCATTGTCTAATGACCAGTGATGTTGAGTGTCTTTAAAGTTCTTATTTGCTGGGGCGCCTGGTTGGCTCAGTCCATTAAGCGTCTGTCTTCAGCTCAGGTCATGATCCCAGGGTCCTGGGATCAAGCCCTGCATCGGGTTCCCTGCTTATAGGGAGCCTGCTTGTCCCTCTCCCTTTGTCTGCTGCTCTGCCTGCTTGTATTCTGTCTCTCTCTCTGTCAAATAAGTAAAAATAAAAGTAAAAGTCTTTAAAAAAGTTCTTATTTGCTATCTATTGAGCTATATTTTGAGTGTGTGTGATGTGAAAAAATCTTTTGCTCATTTTTTATTTTTTCTTATTGTTGAGTTTTGAGAGTTCTTTATATATTATGCATATGAACCCCTTATTACATGATATATGCTTTGCTGACATTTTCTTGGACTGTGGCTTCTCTTATCATTCTCTTTAACAGTTTATTTCTAAAAGCAGAAGTTTATTATTTTGATAAATCCAATTTGTCCATTTTTTCTAATTAATGTTTTCAGTGTTATATTTTCTGCTTAACAGATCGTTGTAGTGATTTTCCTCTATGTTTTCCTCTAGAAGTTATATAGTTTCATGTGTTACATTAGGTCTGTGATTCATTTTGAATTAATTTTTGTATACAGTGTAAAGCATATGAATCAAAGTTCTGTTCTTTTCTCCCCCCCCCCTTATATGTTCTAAAACTATTCGTTGAAAAGACTGTCCTTTCTGCACTGCATAGCTTTTGCGCCTTTCTAAAAACTTGATTGTTTATATATGGTGAGTCTATTTCTGCTGTCACTTCTTTTGGGTATATACCTAAGAGTGGAATTGCTGCATGACATGGTAATTGTATTTTTAGCTTTTTGAGGAAACATCAAACTATTTTTCACAGTGACTCTACCATTTTACATTCCAACAAGCAATGCACAGAGGTTCCAGTTTTTCTATATCCTTGTCACCTTTTGTTTTTTTTTTAATAGCTATCTTAATGGGTGTGAAGAATGGTATCTCATGTAGTTTTGATTTTTGATTTGCATTTTCCTAATGGGTAATGATGTTTAGTATCTTTTCATGTGCTTATTTTCCATTTGTATATATGTCTATTCAGATCCTTTCCCCATTTTTGAATTAGGTTATTTTGTTATTGTTTTTGAATTATAGTTCTTCATATATTAGTGGTACTAACCCCTTATCAGCTATATGATTTGCAGATAGTTCCTACTCTGTGGTTTGTCTTGTCCTCTTCGTAGTGTCTTCTGATGCACATAAGTTTGTAAATTTGATGAAGTCCAGTTTATCTGTTTGTTGTTGTTGTTGTTGTTGTTGTTGCTTGTGCTTTTGGTGTCATATCCAAGAAATCAGTTCTGCATCCTGTGTCATGAAAAATTTTCCCAATAATTTCTTTTAAGAATTTTAAAGATTTAGTTCATACATTCATGTCTTTGTTCATTTTGTGTAAACTTTTGTGTGTGGTAGAAGGTAAGGGTCCATCTTCATATGGACATTCACTGTTTCCAGGACCATTTGTTGAAAAGACTGTCCTTTCCCCATTGAATGGTCTTGGCTCCTTTGCTGGAAATCAATTGGCTTTCTATGTTAGAGTTTATTTCTAGGCTGTCTCTTCTGTTCCATTGGTTTAAATGTGTGTCCTTATGCTAGTACCATCTGCTTTACTTATTGTAGATGTGCAGTAAGTTTTAAGGTTGGAAAGTGTGAGTCTTTAGACTTCATTCTTCTCTTTCAGTATTGTTTTGCTCATTAGTACTGCTTGCTTTATATAAATTTGAGTATCAGTTTTTTCTTCTCTGCAAAAAAATAGTTGTTGGAATTTTTATAGGTATTGTGTTGAAACTGTAGATTGCTTTGGGTAGTATTGTCATCTTAACAATATTTAGTCTTCCAACTCATAAATACACTTTTTCCACTTACGTCTTCTTTTATTTCTTTCAGCAGTGTTCTGTAGTTTTCAGTGTACAGACCTAAAAGTCCTTGGTTAAATTTATTCCCAATTATTTTCTTTCTGATGCTACTATAAATGGAATGGTTTTTGAAATTTTTCTTTTTGGATTTTTCATTGCTAGTGTATAGAAATGCAATTGATTTTTGCATTTTGATTTTATATCCTGCAACTTTGCTAAATTCATTTGTTCTAACAGGTTTTTTGTTTGTTTGGGGTGTGTGTTTGTGTGTGTGTGTGTATGTATGTATGTATTAGGATTAGGATTTTCTGTATATAAGATCATGTTTTTGAACAGAAGTAATTTTATTTTTTCCTTTCCAATATGGATGCCTTTTATTTCCTTTTCTTGCCTGATTGCTCTGACGAGAACTTCCAATACTCTGTAAAATAGAAGAGGTGAGAGTAGATGTCTTGTTCTGATCTGTGGGGAAAGCTGTCAGTCCTTCACCAGTGAATATGTTAGTTATGAGTTTTATATAGCCTCTATCATGTTAGGGAAATTTTGTTCTGTCCCTAGTTTGTTGAGTGTTTTTTTTTTAATCAAAAAAGGATGTTGACTTTTGTCAGATGCTTTTTCTGCATGAATTGGGATGATCATGTGTTTCCCCCCCCCCATTAATTCTTTAATGGGATACATTATTTTGATTGATTTGCTCGTATTCTACCAGTCTTGTATTACAAAAGTACAACTCACTCTATCATGGTGTGTAATCCTTTTAATAGGCTGCTCAGTTAAGTTTGCTAGTATTTTACTGGGGATTTTTGCATCAGTATTCCTCTGGGATATTGGTCTGTAGTTTTCTTTATTTGTAACATCTTTGGTTCTGGTATCACAATAGTGCTGGCCTCTTAGAATGAGCTTGAAAGTGTTCCTTTCTCTTCTGTTTTTTGAAAAGTGAGGATTGGTGTTAACTCTTTAAATATTCGGTGGAATTTGTCAGTGAAACTTTCTGGTCCTGGGCTTTTCTTTGTTGGGATGTTTTTGATTACTAATGGTCTCTTCAGATCTTCTTTTCCTTGATAAGTCAATTTTGTCAATTGTGTGTTTTCAAGAATTTGTTCATCTAGTTTATCCAGCTTAGTGGTATATAATTGTCCATAATATTATCTTATAATCTTTTTTGTCTATAGAGTTAGTAGTAATGTCCCCATTTTCATATCTGAATTTTGTAATTGGAAACTTCTTCTTTTCCTTAGTCTAGTTAAAAGCTTGTCAGTTTTGTTGATCGTTTTGTAAAAACAAACCAAAAAAAACCCAGCCCTTGGTCATGGATTTTTCTTTATTGTGTGTCAGTTCCCTTTGTCCTTTATCTTGGTTCTGATCTTTATTATTTCCTTCCTTTTCTAGCACTTTGTTTGCTCTTCTTTTCTAGTTCCTTAAGGTATAAACTTGGGTTATTGATTTGAGATATTTCTTCTCTTATAATGTATGTGTTTATAGCTATAAGTTTCCCTCTTAGCACTGCTTTTGGTACATCTCAAGTTTTGGTGTACTGTGTTTTCATTTGTCTCAAAGTAGTCTCTAATTTTCCTTACGATTTCTTCTTTAGTCTATTAGTTGTAAAGAGGGTGTTATTTAGTTTGCACACGTTTGTGAATTTCCCAGTTTTCCTTCTGTTACCAATGTCTAGTTTCATTACATTATGATAAAAAATACTTCATATGAGTTTAGTCTTTTAAAATTTATTTAAATTTTTTTGTTTTTTTAAAGATTTTATTTATTTGACAGATGGAGATCACAAGTAGGGAGAGAGGCAGGCAGAGAGAGAGGGAGAAACAGGCTCCCTGTCGAGCTGAGAGCCCGATGCAGGGCTTGATCCCAGGATTCTGGGATCATGACCTGAGCCAAAGGCAGAGGCTTTAATTCACTGAGCCACCCAGGCGCCCCTCTTTTAAAATTTATTAATACTTGTTTTGTAGACAACATGTGGTCTGTCCTGGAGAATGTTTCATGTGCGCTTGAGAAAACTTTATTCTAATGTTGTTGGGTAGAATGTTCTATTGGGTCTTACTGGTTTGTATTGATTTGTTCAAAAGTCCTATTTCTGTCTTATCTCTCTGGTTGTTTTATCCATTATTGAAAGTGGTATATTAAAATCTAAAACTAATACTGTATTTCTCCTTTCAGTTATGTAAATGTTTGCTTCATATTTATTGGGATCTTTCCTTTGGTGTATGAGTCTCTTATAGACAGCACACAGTTGGATCTTTTATATATATTTATGTATATATTTATGTATTATATTTATGTATATTCTGCTAATCTCTGCCTTTAATATAATTACTGATTAGGAAGGATTTACTTCTGACCTTTTGCTGTTTGTTTTCTGTGTGTCTTGTAGAGTTTTTTCCCTTGTTTCCTCAATTACTGCTGCCTTTTGGGTTTAGCTGATTTTTTATAGTGACATGTTTTGATTTCCTTTTGTTTATATTCTTTAGGTATTTTGTTCGTGGTCTGTTTCTTTTTGAGTCAGTTCTGATAGTTTTGAATCTTTGAAGGAAATTGACATTTCACCTGGATTGTCAAGTTTTTTGGTATGAACTTGTTTATAACATTTCCTTGGTAGCTTTTTAACCTCTGTGCAATCTGTAGTGATGTGATCTTTCTCATTCTTTATAATGGCAGTTTTTGTCTTTGTTTCTCCTGATCAGCTTGGCTAGAATTTATCAGTGTATTGATTTTTTCCTTATAGAACCAATTATTTTTGTTTCATTGATTTTGATTTTTATTCATTTATTTTAAAATATTTTATGTATTTATTTGAGAGGGAGAGAGTACAAGCTGGGGGGGAGGGGCAGAGAGCGAGGGAGAAGCATGATCCCCACTGAGCAGGGAGCCTGACATGAGGCTGATCCCAAACCCCAGGATCATAACTTGAGCCGAAGGTGCTAAACTGACTGAGCTGCCCAGGCACTCATTGCTGTGTCTTCATATTCACTTATGTTTTCTTCTGTGATGTCTGATTTTTGTTAATCTCATCCCGTGTAATTTACATCTCGACATTGTCATTTCATCTCTAGATGTTTGATTTGGGTCTTTTAAATTTCTCATGTCTACTTCACTTTTTCAACATGTGCTGTATGTTTAAACTAGTTTTTAATTTCCTGTTTGCTAATTCTAGCATCTTTGTTAGTTTTGAATTAGTTTCTGTTGATTGCTTTTTACTTTTGACATGGCAGATGATTCCATTGATGTGTTCAGATTTCTCACTGATGAGTATCTATGTATAATACAGTTGATATTATCTTTGGTAAACTTTCTTGTTCCATTTACTGCTTGTTTTAAAGGTTTTACTGACTGTAATGTCTAGTTTTAACGGAAATACCCATCTGCCTTAAAAAGATTACTTTAAAAAACCTGAATTAACTATTAAAAGTGCAAGCCCAAATGAACAACAAGAAAAAGCCAAAGTGACAGTTTCTGTATATATTGTGATTTATAAAAAATATATATTTGGTTCCTGGCACAGAGTTTTTAAAACTCTTTGATTTTCTTAACTGATCAAAGCAGTAAAGATATCTTTTGTTTTTCATAATTAGCCCCTTTCAGTGATACCTGAGTTTATGTTGATGCTGTGACTTCTGGAAAGCCTCTAAGGGTGGAGACTGGTTGCCTGAAGAATCAACCATGTGATTAGAAGGCTGGGATTTTTAGTCCTACTCTTTCCTCTTCTACCTCAGGGGAGGGTAGAGGGATGAGGGCTGGGAGATTTTATTCAGTCACTGAAGGACAATGATTTAATCAGTCATGCCTAAATAATGAAACCTTCATAGAAATGCTAAATTTATGGGTTCAGAGAATTCTGTTTTGGCAAACACATGGAAGTTTTGGGAAGATGGCATACTTGGAGAGGCATGGGAGCTTTGTGCCCTCCCCATACTTTTCCTTATTTGTCTCTTCCATCTGGCTGTTCCTGGGTTATATCCTTTTATAATAAAGTGATACTCTAGTAAGTAACTTTTCCTGAATTCTGTGAGCCACAAATTAATCCAGTCAAAGGAGGGGATTGTGGGAAGCTTTGATTAATAGCCAGGTGGTCAGAAGCACAGGTAACAACCTGGATTTGGGATGGCATCTGAAATGGGAGGGCAGTAGTCTTATAGGA
>ML093571.1:1103-16727 GCA_003697995.1 Taxidea taxus jeffersonii
TTTCATGTATGTAGAAAATCAAGAATTGTGTTTTGGCTATGTTGCATCTGAAATATATTTTGGATATCTAGATCAGGAGACAGGTGGTTGGTACCATTATAAATTCACAATGATCAACACATGGATGATACTTCATTAAACCTCCCTGTCCTTATTTCCATCCTCCTCCTTCCTTCCTTGGCTGGATTCTCTTTATTGTCCTGACACCCAAATGTCAGTGCTCCCCAGGGCTCAGTCTTAAAATAATCTCACTGGATACCATGGTTTTAACATATTTGAAACTTTCATATACATAAAATGACTACAATTGCCTGGCACAGGTTAATCATTCAGAAATTATTAGCAGTGTTATTAGCTATTACCCCTACACTGGAGCCATAGACCACAGCAGATTTCATGATACTAAGCTTGGACCAGTTTGTCAGTGCAGTTACTGTGGAGTGTGCTTGATTATGTAGTAATGAGCTCATCGTGCCTGATCCTACAGAACTCCAGGAACTGGGACTTTATCAAGGAAAGGCAAAGTAAGTCTGTAAAATCATTGACATTATATTTATCATAGTTGAGTTAATTAGCTTACCATCTAATTGGTGGCTAATATGATGCATGAACTTTTCATAGCTCATTTCTATAGAACTTTTCCTGATTATTTTAAAAAGACTCTTGCTGCACTTCAAAAATATTTATTGTGGTTCTAAAAAAATTTATTATGGTAAGAACACAACATGAAATTTATCCTGTTAAGAAATGTGAAGTGTTTTATACATCATAATTACCTTCTAAATCATACAAAAATATCCATATAAGTTGAGCATAGGAACAATAAGAATTTGTATAGGATGATTAAAGGAATGAGATCACCTGAATTAATGATACATTTATCTAAAGTAGTAAAAAATAAAAATAAAAATACATTAAATGGGGGTGCCTGGGTGGCTCAGTGGGTTAAAGCCTCTGCCTTCAGCTCAGGTCATGATCCTAGGGTCCTGAGATCGAGCCCCACATCGGGCTCTCTGCTCAGTGGGGAACCTGCTTCCCCCCCTCTCTCTGTCTGCCTCTCGGCTTACTTGTGATCTCTGTCTGTCAAATAAATAAAAAAATCTTTAAAAAAATACATTAAATGTCCAGCATTAGAGAAGAGTTTAATAAATTGTGGAACATCAATACTACTGAGTCATCACAAAAAGTATAAGAGTGAACATGACATTTAAAAAGGAAGACATTTAGGGACACCTGGGTGGCTCCTGATTTCAGCTCAGGTCATGAACTCGGGGTCCTAGGATCAAGGCCAGGTCAGGCTCCACACTCGGTGATAAGTCTGCTTGAGGATTGTCTCTCTCCCTCTCCCTCTGCCCTCCTTTTGTGAACACGATCTCTCTCTCCCTCTCTCTCTTTAAAATAAATGAATAAATCTTCTTAGAAGGAAAAGAAAGAAAAGGAAAGGAAAGGAAAGCAAGGGAAGGGAAGGGAGAAAGGAAGGGACCTTTATAACCTGTTACATAGAACTGTTGCAAGAGTGTAAAATATGTTCATGGGAATCTGAACAAATAAATGTATCTGTGTGGGAGAAGAATGGAAAACACGTCTGAAGACAGCCTCCATGAGCACTTACCCACCCATTCAGTTGCGAGACATAATTGTCCATTGCCGTGAATATAAAAGGCAAGTTGTCTTCACTCACATGGGCTCTAGATATTTTGGACCATTGTGGATGGATATGATTTGCTTATTTTGGCTTCAGGAAAGGCCTCTCATGTGAAGTTGCCTCTGCCCTAAGCTTTCCCTTCTCTTTCCCTGGCTGGTGCCTCATTTCATAGATGAGCTGATGAGTCATATGAGTTGCAGGCCTTCCCAGAACACTGAGTAAGTAGCCCCTGCACACGACTTGTCTATGACATTGCTCTCCTCTACTCTCTCTCCCATTGTCCTTTCCCAGTTCTGCTTCTTTTCTACAGCACCCTCCCCTCCAACACATTATTAAATGTGCTTGTTCTTATTTATTGCATATGATCTGTCTTCCTCCCTCTGAGAACACAATCTCTATGAGGACAAAATTTTTGTCTGCTTTGTACCCTGAAGTATCCCAAACATTGAAAGTAGGGCTTGGCTAAAATGAATTTTGGGGACTTCATCAAGATCAAAAGCTCCTGCACAGTAAAGGAAAAAATCAACAAAACAAAGAGACAACCTACAGAGTGGGAGAATATATTCACAAATGACACTACAGACAAAAGGCTGATATCAAGGATCTATAAAGAACTCCTCAAACTCCACACACAAAAAAACAGATAATCACATCAAAAAATGGGCAGAAGACATGAACAGACACTTCTCCAATGAAGACATACAAATGGCTAACAGACACATGGAAAAATGTTCATCACCACTAGCCTTCAGGGAGATTCAAATCAAAACCACATTGAGATACCACCTTACTCCAGTTAGAATGGAGAAAATTAACAAGACAGTAAACAACATGTGTTGGAGAGGATGTGGAGAAAGGGGAACCCTCTTACACTGTTGGTGGGAATGCAAGTTGGTGTAGCCACTTTGGAAGACAGAAATTAAAAATTAAAAATTAAGAAATTAAAAATAGAGCTTCCCCATGACCCTGCAATTGCACTACTGGGTATTTAGCCCAAAGATACAGATGTAGTGAAAAGAAGGGTCATACGTACCCCAAAGTTCATAGCAGCAATGGCCACAGTTGCCAAACTGTGTAAAGAACCAAAATGCCCTTCAGTGGACAAATGGGTAAGAAAAATGTGGTCCATATACACTATGGAGTATTACACTTCCATCAGAAAGGATGAATAACCAAATTATGTATCAACATGGATGGAAATGGAAGAGATTATGCTGAGTGAAAGTCAAGCAGAGAGAGTCAATTATCATATGGTTTCACTTATTTGTGAAGCATAAGAAATAACATGTAGGACATGGGGAGATGGAGAGAAGAGAGTTGGGAGAAATTGGAGGGGGAGACGAACCATGAGAGACTGTGGACTCTAAAAAACAATCAGGGTTTTTGAGGTGCAGGGGTGTGAGGCTGGATGAGTCTGGTGGTGGGTATTATGGAGGGCATGTATTGCATGGAACACTGGGTGTGGTACATAAACAATGAATTCTGGTACACTGAAAAGAAATTAAATAAATAAATAAATAAATTAATTAATTAATTAATTAATTTTGTAAAGGGTGGGGCTTGGCTGACAGCAAGAATTCAATAAATATTCTAACATATGGAATAAAAAATTGCTATTGCTAGTGGACATAAAACAAGAAGGCTGAACATGGCTAAAAATTAATGGCAGCAATGATGAGAAGGTATGGGATTTTAAGTCCATGAGGTCTGGAGGGAAGTGGAAAGGGAGAAACAAAGAAGAAAAACATGATAAGGCAGAGTTGGAAATAGAACTACATTAAAAGTAACAACAACAGAAAACAACTTTTTAATGACTAGAAAAGCATCAGCAGAGAAAAATACTTGATAAAAAAAACAAAAATAAGTAAGATCAGATAAAATGAAACCTCTTAGGATGAGGACTGCCATTTGCCCTGGTCTACACCTTCGTCACCCCACTACTCAACCCACTGATTTACTGCCTTAGGAACAAGGATGTCAAAGGTGCCCTGAAAAAGGCCATCAGTAGCAAAGGAACAGCTGAAGCTCTTTAAAGTTTTAGGGGAACTGAACAAGGTCCCTGAGCACATGACAACAGTGAAACTCTTTTACACAAATACCAGATTTACATTGATTTCTCCAAAGCTTGGAGTTTCATGAATTCTGTTCCTAACACATTTTATTTGCTGCACTTCATTTTCATTTTTTAAAGGTTCTTTGAAGTGAAAACTCTGAAAACTGGACAGGGATACTATAGGCTACTGTTCACTTAGCCACAAATTAAAAGTCTACATTTCCTCTGAAGCAACAACATTATCCTTGAAGCCTACTCTTGAGGAGCAAATGTATTAACTGAGTCCTCAAAGAATGTTCATAAGGACATTTCACCTCATAGGCCATATTCTTGTGTTTCTCTTAAAGTGTGACAAGTTACTGCCTGGTCAATGTGCATGTTTCCTTCATTAAGCCTCTTTCACATGTTACAAGGTCCCTGTGGGTGGGTCTAGTCTATGTTCCCACATTTCAATCCAGGAATGTACGAGTAGATCGGGAAAGGTGGAACAGAGTCACTTTGCTCTGAGAATTAACATATGTTGAGAGTAAACTGCCAGATTTCCAACATAAGACCCCTAGGTTTGGGAAAACAAGAGTGGAGCATCAAGTGTCATGGAAAAAACTGGGTGCCTGGATGGCTCAGGCAGTTAAGTGCCTGCCTTCGGCTCAGGTCATGGTCCCCAGGTCCTGGGATTGAGCCCTGCCTGGGGCCTCCTGCTCAGCAGGGAGCCTGCTTCTCCCTCTCCATCTGCCTGACACTCCTGCTGCTTGCACTGTCTCTCTTCTGTGTCAAATAAATAAATATAATCTTTAAAAAAAGGAAAACAACCAGCCAATCTTACTATATTCATCACTTTGACAAAAATATTTGAAGTTGTCATGTGCATGGTCACCCAAAACCTTGCTACTATAAATGTTGATTTAGTTGTATCTCATGGTGATATTTTGCATATCTCTATTGCTGCATCACACCATAGACTCTCAGTGTTCTCTTTACAATAGAAGTGGAGTCATTAGTACCTCTAAATAAGCAGTAACCTTTTCAACATTGGCCACAGCAACTTCTTTCAAAATATGTCTTCAAAAGCAAGGGAAACAAAAGGGAAAATGAACTTTTGGGACTTCATCAAGATCAAAAGCGTCTGCACAACAGAGGAAACAGTCAACAAAACAAAGAGACAACCCACGGAATGGGAGAAGATATTTGCAAATGATACTACAGATAAAGGGCTGATATCCAAGATCTGTAAAGAACTTCTCAAACTCAACACCCAAAAAACAGATAATCAAATCAAAAAATGGGCAAAAGGCATGAACAGATGCTTCTCTAAAAAAGACTTACAGATGGCTAACAGACACATGAAGAAATGTACACCATCATTAGCCATTAGGAAAACTCAAATCAAAACAACATTGAGATAACACCTTACACCAGTTAAAATGGCAAAAATTGACGAGGCAAGAAACAACAAATGTTGGAGAGGCTGTGGAGAAAGGAGAACCCTCTTACACTGTTGGTGGGAATGCAAGTTGGTGCAGCCACTTTGGAAGACAGTGTGGGGATTCCTTAAGAAATTACAAATAGAGCTTCCCTATGACTCTGCAATTGCACTACTGGCTATCTACCCCCAAAGATACAGATGGAGTGAAAGAAGGGCCATATGTACCCCAATGTTCATAGCAGGAATATCCACAATAGCCAAACAGTGGAAGGAGCAGACATGCCCTTCACAGACGAATGGATAAAGAAGGTGTGGTCCATATATACAATGAAATACTATTCAGCCATCAGAAATTATGAATACTCAGCATTTGCATCAACATGGATAGAACTGGAAGGGATTATGCTGAGTGAAATAAGTCAAGCCGAGAAAGACAATTATCATATGATTTCACTTATTTGTGGAACAGAAGGAATAGCATGGAGGACATACGGAGAAAGAAGAGAAAAATGAAGGGGGGGGTTGGAATCAGAGGGGAGATGAGCCATGAGAGACTATGGACTCCAGGAAACAAACTGAGAGTTTTAGAGGTGAGGGAAGTAAGTGGATGGTGTAGCCAGATGATGGATATTAAGTAGGGTACATATGACATGGAGTACTGGGTATTACATAGAAACAATAAATCATGGAACACTACATTAAAAAAACTTTTATTATAGTAAAATAAATTAATAAATAAATCCAATAAATAAATAAATAAATAAATAAACCTAATCAGATTGGAGAACCAATTCCACAAATCCCAGAACCCATTCAGAAAACTCATTCTTAATATTCTGTTCCTCTTGGTATCAAATGCTGTATTAATCAGTGTTCTCCAAGAAGCAGAACCAATAGGCTGCATGGAGAGAGAGAGAGAGGGACCAAAAAAAAAATTTATTTTAAGGAATTGGCTCATGGAATTGTGGATCTGGTAAGTCCAAAATCTGCAGGGTAGGCCAGCAGGCTGAAAACCTGGGGAAGCATTGATACGGCAATTTGAATGGGAAGTCAGTCTAGAGGCAGAGCTCCATCTTCCTCCAGGAATCTCAGTCTTTTTTCTCTTAAGGCTTTCAACTAATTAAATGAGGCTCATCCACATAATGGTTGGCAGTCTGCTTTACTCAAACCCTCCTGATTTAATTGTTAATCTCACCTAAAAAAAAAAAAAAAAACTTCCCAAGAAACATCCAGAATTGGTGTTTGCCCAAATACTTAAGAACTGTGGCCTAGCCAAGTTAAGACATGAAATTGACTATTAAGGCCCAGGAAATGACCCAAAAAAAGAGGTGGGGGGTCGAATATAACCTCAAATCTCACTGGTATTATTTATGTTTCTATATCAGAAAATTGGAGGAAAACCTTTTTTTTTTTTTTGAGGAAAATCTTTTAACAACATTTCATTCACTAGAAACTTATAAAGTATTACTTCAAAATAATACAGTTATCTAGGTCTTAGAAGTATATTGAATTTCAAAAAATTCTCAGTCTGATTAGCTTTAATCTTTAGAAAAAATGAAATCCTTGGTCTAAGGAGTTATTGAAGGCAGTGTGACATTCTCTTAAAAATAGATCCTTAGGGCACCTGAGTGGCTCAGTGGATTAAAGCCTCTGCCTTCTGCTCATTTCATGATACCAGGGTCCTGGGATCTAGCCCGATATCGGGTTCTCTGCTCATCAGGGAGACTGCTTCCACCCCCTCAACCCCCGCCTGCCTCTCTGCCTACTTGTGATCTCTGCCTGTCAAATAAACAAACAAAATCTTAAAAAAAAAAAAAAGATATCTGAGTATATTAAAAAATATATAGATCCTTATTCTGAACTCACTTCCCTTGGGATCCTGAAGAGCCACTGGGTTTTCAAGCTCAATAGTCAGTGGACATTATTAGGGGAAATCAAAAGAACCAAGTTAGTCCCATTTTTGCCACTGACTTGTTGGATGCTATGCAAATCAGGTCACTTCTCTGCATCTCATATTCTTAATGAAGGCCTCTGGATAATAGGATTTCTAATATCCTCATGCTTGGATATGCTTAAATTTCAGCATTTTTTATTTTAGGCATGCTGAGGTTTTTTTTTTCCCTCCCAGCTTTGGGATCTTTACTTCCATTGCATTTTCCTCTGTTGGAATTGCTTTTCTCACAAATTTCAAGGCTAACTTATTCTCATCATTTACGTTTCAGGTCAAATGTTACCTCCTCAAAGAAGAGGCTTTTGATGACCTTCCTCCTCTAATCACTAACTATCCCTTTAACTTGTTCTATTTTCTTCATAGGACTCATCACTCTCTGATAATATCCAACTGACTTATTTGCTGTGTTTATTGTCTGTTTCACTAGCAACAATGGAAGCTCCATGAACACAGGAATCTTGTTTGTCTTACCCTTCTTTGTGCCCAGACTTAGACATGATGAGCACATCCCATTCCATAAATACTAGTTTAATCAGTCAATCAATGATGAACCAAACTGTAAAGGAGTGAACCCTAGGTCTGTAATTGTCAGCTACCAAAAAGAATATATCCAGTGTATGTTCCATTGTGAAAGATCTAACAGACTAATGGAGACAAGGGAAAGAGAAATGCAATAAGGGTAAAGATATTAACATTTTGCAAGTTTAATATGGCAAAGTATATCCAAGCAGGGATATAATCAAACCTATAAAGTCTGTATAGTTCATTGAGTGAAAACATATGGTTTCTTCAAATCCTGGAAGATCACCCTAAGGGAATTATTTAAAAAGTAACAGGAAGGGACACCTGGGTGGCTCAGTTGGTTAAGCAGCTGCCTTCGGCTCAGGTCATGATCCCAGCGTCCTGGGATCAAGTCCCACATCGGGCTCCTTGCCTGGCAGGGAGCCTGCTTCTGCCTCTGCCTCTGCCTGCCACTCTGTCTGCCTGTGCTCTCTCTCTCTCTCTAACAAATAAATAAATAAAAATCTAAAAAATAAATAAATAAATAAATAAAGTAACAGGAAAGTTAAATGTCTCCCCAGTATCCCCCTCAATCCATCCTTTTATATACAACCAAGGTTACCAAGGCCCCCTTTTTTATATGAAATATAAAATACAGTCTTGGTTCTCCAGGGCAATAATTTGGGACTTGGGCTGGCCCAGCTATGACAGTCTGGTGAGAGTCAAATCCTGGAAGCAGGAGGCATAAATGACCTTCATTAGTGAGCCTGCTATTTCTTAGGAAATTACATTGCATGCTGAGAATGTTGATTAAGGGTTTAATACTGGTCTTCACTTTGACAAGAATACCTCAGATCTCCCATTGACAAGAGATCCCAAGTGCAAGGACAGGTTTAGTTTGGACTCATTATCTGGTAACAGGGGAGATCCAACAAATATCCAACTACCCTCCTGGGAGATGGTACTTATTTATGGGTAAGACCCTAGATAGCTGAACAATTTACTCTTACCGTGTCCTTTGTGGGGAAGGTTACTAAAGCCTCTGTCCCACGAGGCATCCTCTCCAGGCTCATGGTCCTCCTCTCCCTCTCCACCAGGGTAGTCAGACCACATCTGCTGGCTTCTATCCCTAATGAACACAACGAAGGAGACTGGCTCCATACACCCCTTGCCCTTCTCATAGTAAAGGTAAGAGGAAGTCTTTTGCTCCCTTCATCTAGAATCACAACACACCAGACACTCACTGACACCAGGCTAGAAAAGCAAGGAATGGCTTTACAAGTAGAGACTCTGGGATTTTAGAGCTCATTCAGCCTACAGCATTCAGTGTTTCTCTGAATTCCCTTGGGAGGCCTGTTCTTCTGATTAAAACAGTAATAACTAGTCTTAGTCTAAATAATATTGAAAGGATGGATAATGTAAATTTGGATAAGGTTTAAGGATTAATAAAAACCCTTTTCTGATAAGGTGCTTCATTTAATCCTCTGCTACAAAACAGGCATTATTAATATCATCCCTTTAATAGACTCAAAGAAAGGAGACAAGAATGAATATTTATTATGCAACTTAATAGGTTTCACACATCAAACCAAGTGTTCTAAATACTTTATCCCAGTTAATTTCATCACAGCTCCATTAGGTGAATATTATTTACATCCTCTAAATATGTGGAAAGAGATAGTAATGTGAGTTATTCTGCCCCGGTGACATTGCTATTAATAATAGATTGATATTCTACCTTGGTCTGGTATGGCCAAATCTGCTAACCTCCTTATTTTATACAATCTTCTAACTTGACAATTTGAGAGCCACTATGGTATAGACTCCTTGTATTTCCAGAATGCACATGGACAAGGTTTCCCATGACACTTTGGCCACGTGGGGCTGGCCTGGCTGTAGAGATAGGAAGGAAGATGCACACATGATGTGGGACGTGACTTGGAGACACTGAGGTGGGTGTGGATTCATGAACAGATGCCAACTTGGGCAGATTTCTGGGGATGACACTGAAGTGCTCTTACCTTGTCTCCATTCTTTGCAACATGTTTAATAACAACTTGGAATAACAAGATGATGATATGTAGATATAATAAGTTTCACTTTCTTCAAATCATAATATCCACTGTTTCATCTCTCCAGAATGTGGACCACCTTACTCTACCTACCTCTTTTCTCCTAGCTAATGCCTGTATTTCAGATCTAAGCTTAAAGATGACTTCTTCTAGGAAGCCATTTCAGAATCCCTAATTGCCAACTATGCCAGAGACACATGGTGCACAATCTTGTACCACACTTCTCCTTTAGCACTTAATCACACTTTATTCACATAAACATAATGGCATACATGTAAAATATATACAGTATATTATAAATCATATATGCAAATATAAATACAACAGATTCTTTATTTGTCTCTCCTTGGGATATACAAGTTCTTGACACAACTCTGCCATTTTGATCACCATTGTCTGTAGGGCTGAGGACTTAACCCATACAATATAAAGGTGAGGTATTTCAGAAAGCATAGTTAAGATGGAGAGCCACAAATTGAAGATTTTTTAAAATGTCAACCTCAGCAGACTAGAGCAAGAACCAATGTTAAAAGAATGATGATGTATACATGACTGATAAAATTATTGAACACTGCATCTGCAACTAGTGACCTACTATATGTTGGCTAATTGAATCTAAATTTAAAAAAACAAGGCTGATCATGTTCTTCTCTAAAAATTAAAAAATATATATTTATAGTTTTAGCATTCAAGCTAAGGAGACTATCAATACAAACAAGCACAATAAGTGCATTAATTTAATTTTGGTTAGACTGAAGAATTAGACAGGCAATGGACAGATAGGTGATATCCACATCTTTTTTAACTCAGCCATCCTTGTGATCTCTCCCATGCAGTATTACACTTCTAATTAAGTTATTTAAAATGAGAGCATTTCAAGGGTTAAAATAGAGGGACATATCAAAAACATGTCATTCGAGGTATAACAAAAGAAAATTGGGAAGACAGTTTAGAGCAATGTGATAAGAGCTCTTACTTCCTGAAGTGTTTCATGGAGAAATGGCCCACTGGGATAGAACAGAATGAAATGTAGAAGTTACAGAGGCAGGTTTCAGTCACCATCAGAAAAATTTTTTAGGAAACAAGACCATCCAACAATGAAGCAAGCAATTCAGGAGGTAATGACATTCTTTCTAGGCTTTGAAGGTGACCTGATGTCCAGATATTGGATGGAAGATTCGAGCATCTGACAAAAGACTGAACTAGGCAATTTCTGAGGTCCTCTCCAGCACTAAGAATTCATGACCTGTAGATAATTCTATTATAAATTTGTTATATATATTAATTGAAATATAAAATTCATCTAATACTAATATTAGTATTATATCTATTATGTTAATAGATAATAATATATCTATTATTATAGATCCTGAAGAGCACCATTAAAATGACAGAAGTATGGCTGTCATAAAATTCTCCAAAGTCGTCATTTGCACACAGATTCCAAAGCCCTCTATCAGATAGAAGTAAAAATTAGCTGTAAATGTTTTTGTTGTACCTTCTACATATTATGTTCCTGAGTGGCAGGATACTTTCCTCAATGCTGCCCTAATGTTGGTTACCAAGTTTTCCATGAGGGTTCTTAAATAGGTGATTTGATCATGAAATCATCTTAAAAGTGAAAGAGAAAATGACAAAAGTGTAATGACATGCTTTTCACAGTATATTTATCCAGGCAGCATTTATTTAATGAATGTCTACAATGCATACATCAGGCTGGAGGTGTGGTTGATGAAAATGGAACTAAGGGAAGATGGCTTTCCTTGAACTTATGAGTAATAATGACCATAGGGGAAGGGAGGGAAAAATGAATAGGAGGAAATCAGAGAGGGAGACAAAACGTGAGAGACTCTTGACTCTGGGAAACAAACTGAGGGTTGTAGAAGAGAAGGTGGGTGGGAGGATGGGGTAACTGGGTGATGGGTATTAAGGAGGGAATGTGATGTGATGAGCACCGGGTGTTATACGTAACTGATGAATCATTGAACACTATATGAGAAACCAATGAGGTACTATATGTTTGCTAATTGAATTTGAATTTTTAAAAAATAATAACAACCTGTTATTAAGCTGCTCTTGCTATGGCCTATGCATTGCAGTAGATACTTTACATAATGATCTCTTTTAAACCAAACAACAACCCACAGAACTAAGTATAATCATTATCCCCATTTCTCAAATAAAGAACCTAGGACTCTGAGAAATTATATCTTGCCTAGCATCACGGAGCCAGGATTTGGGATTATGCAAACCCTATCATTTAATTTCAAAATTAAATGATCTAACACACTGATGCACTGCCCCTGCTCCTCATGTTTTAATAAAATGTTAAATATGACATATGATATTAGAAATCATTTGGAGCATGACTGAAGTTCAGATGTTGAAAAGAGAATGAAGAGGCATTCATGCCCTGGGTCTTCTGAAGGTTTGTGATAGTCTAAATATATTTCTTCCTATGTTTGTGACACAGAGTTGGGTCTATGTGGGTGATTTGTCCTGGAGTGCTGCTTCTGGATTAAGATTTTTCTTTAAAATCTTAATAAATCATAAACACCCTAAATAATGTTGAAATTGGGGAAACTGAAACAACATCACATAGCCCCTCTTTTTTTTTCTTGAATGTGAGTTAAGCTTGGGAAAACAGAGGAATGGATGCCCTTTCAGAGTTATGTCTGTTCATCCCAAGGTTTTCAAGGAAGCTGGATTTCCCTTTAGTTCCTTAGAAGAGAAGAAAAATAGATGTAGACTGGCTATCTACTATTCATCCCCAAACTCAGGGAAAGGATTCTTAGATCTCTAATATCTTATGATCACATATTTCCCCCACCACCATAAGCCAGGAGCAGCCCTAAGATAAAATGCTCTGTTTCCTTCAAGTCCTGCCCTTCTCCTAAATAGATATGGATAGAGGAACCAGGAGATGGAGGTCTTTGTTTTCTGAGGTTCATCCCTGATACTGTTGATCAAAGACCTCTGTGAGCTCATTGTCCATGGGCATTGTTTTCTTTCTTCATTCTCCATCATATGACGAACTTTTCAGGGTTACATCCGTATATATGTGAGTTAATACCTCAGGAGTCATTGTGTGTGAATAAATGTATGAATGAATGAGTGAATGAAAGAATAGATTCCTGCTCTCACCTTAATGACTCCTGCTTTCAAGAATTCCTTGACACTTCTTTTTCCATTCATCCATTGAAGGGCATCTTGGTTCTTTCCACAGTTTAGCAACTGTGGCCATTGCTTCTATGAACATTGAGGTACAGATGGCCCTTCTTTTCACTACATCTGTATCTTTGGGGTAAATACCCAGTAGTGCAATTGCAGAGTCATAGGGAAGCTCTATTTTTAATTTCTTAAGGAATCTCCACACTGTTTTCCAAAGTGGCTGCACCAACTTGCATTCCCACCAACAGTGTAAGAGGGTTCCCCTTTCTCCGCATCCTCTCCAACATATGTTGTTTACTATCTTGTTAATTTTGGCCATTTTAACTGGTGTGAAGTGCTATCTCTATGTGGTTTTGATATTAATCTCCCTGATGGCTAGTGATGATGAACATTTTTCCATAGGTCTGTTAGCCATTTGTATGTTTTCATTGGGGAAGTGTCTGTTCATGTCCTCTGCCCATTTTTTGATAATTATCTGTTTTGTGTGTGTTGAGTTTGAAAAGTTCTTTATAGATCTTAGAGATCACCCCATTGTCTGTAGCATCATTTGCAAATAACTTCTCCCATTCTGTGGGTTGCCTCTTTGTTTTGTTGACTGTTTCCTTTGTTATGCAGAAGCTTTTGATCTTCATGTGGTCCATATGAACTATGGAGTATTATTCCTCCATCAGAAAGGATGAATACCCAACTTTTGTATCAACATGGAAGGGACTGGAAGAGATTATGCTGAGTGAACTAAGTCAAGCAGAGAGTCAATTATCATATGGTTTTGCTGATTTGTGGGGCATAAGGAATAACATGGAGGACAGGGGAGGTGGAGAAGAGAAGCGAGTTGGGGGAAATTCTATGTGGAGACAAAGCATGAGAGACTGGGGACTCTGAGAGACAAACTGAGGGTTTTAGAGAGGAGCATGGTAGGGAGTTGGGTGAGCCTGGTGGTGGGTATAATGGAGGGCACATATTGCATGGAGCACTGGGTGTGGTGCATAAACAATGAATTCTGGAAAACTGAAAAGAATTTTTAAAAAATAAAACTTTTAAAAACGGAATTCTTTGACACTTACTTATGAAAGAATTAATTTTCATTCAACTTCCTCTAAAAATCATTTCGAAAGCTATACTCTGCCTCATTTTCTCAAAAAATTTTTACACAATTTAGACCAACTCTTGGCACTTAGAAATTAAGTTTTCAATACTTATGTGAAGAGACTTGATTAAAGAGGAGGAAAAGAGAGACTTGGGTCTAATAATTCTAAGTTTGTAACTCCAGACTGATTAGATTAGATCATGGCTCAGAGTGTGAACTAATATGTTATTGGTCTAATTTTTCCTTCTGTCTTTGTATTTCTCTGCAGACACGCTCTGTTAGCTCAATGATCTGGGGAAATTATTCACTGTTGATGGAATTTGTGTTCCTGGCCTATCCCTCCCAACCAGAGCTCTGTGTCTTGTCCTTCCTTGGAGTTAGCCTCGTTTATACCTTGATCATCACTGGGAATGTCCTAATTATAGTGGCCATCCAGACAGAAGCCCGCCTACACACACCCATGTACTATTTCTTGGGCAGCCTCTCAGGGGTAGAAATATGTTACACTGCGGTGGTGGTGCCCCACATCCTGGCCAACATCCTACAGTCAGAGAAGACCATCACCCTCCTGGGCTGTGCCACTCAAATGATCTTCTTCATTGGGCTTGGCAGTGCTGATTGCTTCCTCTTGGCCACCATGGCCTATGACAGGTATGTTGCCATCTGCCACCCCTTGCAGTACCCTCTCACCATGACTTTAACTCTCTGTGTCCGCTTGGTCATGGCCTCTGTGGGCATCGGCTTGTTCCTGTCCGCACAACTGGTGGCCTTCATCTTCTCTCTGCCATTCTGCCGGGCTCGAAGTATCCAGCACTTCTTTTGTGATATTCCACCAGTTATGCCTCTTGTTTGTGCCAACAGCCACATCCATGAGCAGTCAGTGCTGGTGGCAGCCACACTGGCCATTGCCGTGCCTTTCTTCTTCATTGCTACCTCCTATGTCTTCATTGTGGCTGCGGTGCTCAGGATCCACTCAGCAGCTGGGCGTCACCGGGCCTTCTCCACGTGCTCCTCCCACCTCTCTGTGGTCCTGCTGCAGTATGGCTGTTGTGCCTTTGTGTACCTGCGCCCCAGCTCCAGCTACTACCCCAAGCAAGATCAGTTCATCTCACTGGTGTACACATTGGGAACACCACTGCTCAACCCACTTATCTACACCCTGAGGAACAGTGAAATGAAGGGGACCCTGGGGAAAATTCTTACCAGGAATTGCTTCTCCCATAACAACTAGGGGAGTCTAAAACATTCAGGCAAGAGTTTCATTCCAGCTCATGTAAATCTTCATGCAACTGGGATTTCTCCCAGATAATGTTAAAAATAATCTTTTTTAAAAATGGTATAAATTATCTGTATACCATTTAGCTATGTATGCCAGAGACCTTTAAAAGGCTTCTACTATTTCACTCAGTAATTCTCTTCTAGAAAGGAAATTAAGAAATGAGCATAAACATAGAAAGTAAAAAGTATAACACTGCATCTCAGCTATCAGCTGGAAAGAGATGGCTCATTCAATAAATTTTGACTGAAAGAAAAAAATATACAAAGATCGTAAATAGAAGTACGAGTAAAGAAACCAGTATGTGCAGCAACATACTTTCATTGGAGCAGTAGCAGGAAGCCATGATCATCCCTAGACCTCACAGACATAAGGGTAGAGTATGACCAGAGACCTGTAGGAGCCAAGTTTACTGAGAGAAAACACCTGGTAGGAACTGTGGCTT
>RCUC01004362.1:0-13438 GCA_003697995.1 Taxidea taxus jeffersonii
CCCCCCCTAACTCCCTTCCCCTCGGTGCTTCCCGCTGCCCCACAGCCCCCATCTCTGTGGGTCCAAATCTGCCCATTGATCTAGGCTCAGTTCAAGCGTCACCTTGGCTGGCAAGCATTCTCATACCTGGCCCCACGGGAACTTCTCTCATGGCTCCCAGTCTGCTTCCCACAGGTCCTGTCCTCCCTCTAGCCTGGGGCCTCTGGGGAATGTGGCCAAAGCTCCAGCTGTGCCTCTTTCCTTTCTGACAGTCTTTGGGGGAGGTGGGGTGTTTCTGTGGCCAACACCCAGAGTAGACTGAGGGCTGGGGGGACAGGAGGCAGCTGCTGGTGAATGGGGTGCCACCATGGCCTCATTCTGGCCAGGCCACAGGGATGTGACATGAAAAGCCAATGGCCCCTGGGGCCTGGAGGAAAGAGCCTGCCTCCCAGGGCCTGGGGGAGGGGAGAGCGCCCTCCAGCCCAACTCAGCAAGGCTCAAAAGATTGGGCATCCTTCAAGACAGGCCCACACCTCATGTAGGTCCACTCCAGGGAGCAAATGTGGAAGTATGCAATGCACGCCACTTGAGGTGTCAGGAAGACCCCATGGGTGATGGCAAAGCTGCCAGCGTTGGGGTTGCATCATGGGAGGGCTTCATGTAAAAGGAAAGGGTGGGGGTGCCCTGGGGGATTTTGGGCACCAATTCTCAGCTTTGTGATTCTAGCTGCTGCCAAGTGCACCTGGCAATGAATGTGGAAAGTTTTGCCTTCCCCTAGGCCTAGGTAGCCACATGGCTTGTGTCCACACTGATCCTCTCTGTTGGCTGGGTGCTCTGTGCAGTGTGCTACCAATACAACTGTACCTGGCTCCTGTGTATTACGCACCCTTGGGAAAGTCATGGCCTCTCATCCTCTCTGGGCTTCTGAACTTCAGTTTAGCCATCGATAAAATGGGCTTCTACAGTTATTTCTGACGTAAATAGTAAAAATGTTAGAGGCGGGTGGAACCCAGAGGAGGTAGAGATGGTCTTAAGCCAGACTTGCTGGAGCTGGGCATCAGGGAGGCAACTTTTCTAGACAAAATGAAATTCACAATGTAGTTCTTGTCTCCATCTTTCAGATGTGGAAATGAATTCTGGGAAAGGCCATGCAGCTGTTCCCTGAAGGAGCTGGGACTCTGACCCAGGGCTGCCTCACTTCAAAGCTGGAGCTCTGTTACCTCAGCAGGTCTGGGCCCTTTTTCCCAGTTCACTCCTAGGAGCGCTTTTGGGATCCTGGTGGAAGGGTGAGCAGAGGCAGACCACGAAGGGCCTTGAATGCCAGGCCAGGGAGTCTGGGCTTTCTTCTGAAGGTCTGGGGCAGCTGATGGTGGGTTTTCAGGTGGGGTGGCAGATCATAGAGGTGGCACGGCTTGGAAGGCTACAGAGGAGCCAGAGTTTGCCGGAAGGGGTGGCCTTGGATGTGGGCAGCCCAGCAAACCCAGCCCACCTGCTGCCGATAAGGAATGAAAAGGGCAATGGGAGTCCTGGGGACCAATGCCCCAGGACTCAGGTGGGAACCTGGGGTTCTGGAAGGGCCCCAGCTGCTTCAACACAGAAGCACACTGGGGGCCTGCACTCACACCTGGGCCGGGGCTGGGCTGGGAACTGTGAGGGTACGGGAAGGGGAGTTGGTTCCCATTTCCCAGGGCAGACGTCAGAGGTGGTTAGTAGGGCAGGGCCCAAAGATCTGAGGCCTAGAAGCATTTCCTCTTTCCCACAGCATGAACCACGTCACTCCCACAACCCCCGACCCTTTCCAGTTCTGCCTCATACCAGGTAGGCCCTGGGTAGGGGGCTAGGGGAGAAAGAGGCTTTAGGAACCAAAGCCCCCCACCCCCGCCCCCACAAGTCCCTCTGGAGCTGGGGAGGGGAAAGACTAAAGACCAAAGTCAGCCAGATACAGGGCTCTTCCAGTCCACAGTAGCCCTGTCCAAGCCCCATCCGTAATGTTCAACTCTATTTCATTTCGTTTGAGCCCCACACTGACCAGCCTTGATCCTAAACCTGACCCTAACCAGCCTCCATGTCATTTGCAATCCCAACATCAACCCAGTCGCAGCGGCTCCCCGATTCCAGACTCAACTCTGATATCCCATCCCGCCCTCAGCTCCATTCTAACCCTGCCTTGGACTCAAACCCCACTTCCAAGTCCCGATTTGACCTCCTGCCACTAACTGCTCCTCCATCTTGCCCCAGCTTAGCCCCAACCCCAATCCAGAATCTCAGGCTGACCTTAACCAGTTAGCTTTCACCCTAACCCACCTCCAGTTCAGTCCTATGACCAGCCTCAGCTATATTCCAGATTTGTACCTGGTTGTTCACCTCCATCCCGATCACAGCAAACACTACCCTTCAGCCTGGACTCCATAACCCCACCAGAGCCTGTCCTGTCCCTCCCCGTCCCCGGTGCACACTCCCACCCAGCAGTCAGCAAATGGAAGTCACCATGCAGCTGGACTGGACAAGCAGACCCTGGTGTGTGTGTGTGTGTGTGTGCGCGCACACACACACACACACAGGAGAGGGGAGGGAAGTCCAGTCCAGCTGTGAGGACTGGCCTGGGAGAGCAGGTAGGGCAAGTGTTTCCTCCTCCCTTAGGCAGGAACCCTTTGCAGTTCCCTCCCTGCCAGGCTCTGCTCCCGTTCCTTCTTCAGTACTGACTCTCCACCCAGGGATTCTGGCCTCTGTTCCCTACCTGGAAGCTGTCCTGGCTTCTGGCCTGGTTTGTTTGTAGATCAGAACAATGGAGTGCCCAGGGCTTTCCTTCTTCTGTGTCCTGGGGGCCTTGCTCACAACAGAACACGAGGAACCTGAATTGGAGGGTCCAAGTCTAGAGGGGCAGAAACACACACCCAGGTAATCCTACCCAACAAGACCCCCGGGAGGAGAATGCATCTGTTTCTGTGGGAACTAAGAGGGGTTATTTAGTTGGGGATGCAGTGGGGGGATAGTCAGTCTGGGCCTTCAAGTCTGAGCAGGAGTTCACCTAGTGACGAAGATGGAAAGGCCTTGTTCAAAGGCAGGGAAGCATGTTCAGGAAGGTTGGGGGAGGTGAACCCAGTAAGAAAAGTCAGGTTGGGGAGATTAGGTTGGTCTAGTTCGGGAAGAAGGGGAGAAGAGGAGGGAACATGTGGTGGGGGTGGTAGTTGGAAGGCAGAAACAGCAGAACTGAGGAGGTTAGGGGAGCATGGGCAAGGGTGTGGGGAGGAGTTCATTCTGGGACAATCTGAGGCTGAAGCACAGGCAAGTCAGCGCCGAATGAGGACAGGCTGTGGCTCAGGTGGTCACCTGAGGGGTCAAGAGGGACCAGAAGCTGCTGCTATTGGTAAAAATAATAATAATGGGATGACCTTTCACTGAGGGATATGTGTGCGCCAGGTGCTGAGCTAAGCATTTTTACGTCATCTAATCCTCAGAATAAGTCTACAAGGTAGGTGTTAGTAATGGTATGATCCACAAGGGGTGCTGAGGCTCAGAGAGGAGAAACAATTTGCTCAAGTTCATACACATTAAAATTGTGCAGTAGGTAGCACTTGAACCCAGGCCCCTGGGACAGCAGAGTTGAGTCCTTCCTCAAAGTCACAGTTGGCCAAACCTAGTACCTACCTTGGTCTACAACTCATCTCTTGTCCTTTGAAGCTCCTTTGTAACCTCCTCTCCCACCAGGCTGAACAACTCACACTTCCCAGAATATTCCAGACCTGTTTACCTCCCACTTGTTCCACAGGTAGAATCCTCTGCAAGAAAGGGCCTACCCCTGGCCCCTTTTCTAAGAAAATTCTGGAATTTTCTCAGACACAATCTCCTTTGGGAAATGTTTCTGAACTCCCCACTCCTGGGCTGGGTGGGACAGCTTCTCCCCCCCCACCCACCCCCACGCCCACTCCCCTAATCACCTTGTATTACCACTGTTTGGGCCTGCCTCCTTAAGGCCTGGGCTGGTATGCAGCCCCACCCCATCACCCCACCTGACGGGGAGACCAGCTGTCAGGGAGTGTGTGTGGCTGGTGAATGAAGTCAGGACCCAGCCTGGCTGGGGGGGTTAAAGTGGGAGCCCAGGGAGGGGTGGGAGTTCTGTAGCACTGCTGCTGCTGTGCTGCTGCTGGGGGACTGGTGTCTCTCTTATCTGCCAGGGCTGTCCCGTGCCTTAGTGCCTTATCTGATTAGCCCGGAGTTGACAAGCAAGCCAATGAGATGCTGATAAGGCTCCCTAGTTACTCAGTAACCATGCCCTCGTTAAAAGTCCCACTGTTTCCCTCTGGCATCCAGAACCAACCACTCCTCCCTCTTGGCAGCTGGTGCCATGGACACCTTCCTGCTCTCTGCACTGTGCTTCCTTGGGACCTGGGCTGTCCTGGCAGGGGGAGTCACTGTGCAGGTAAATCCTTTGGCCCAGCTGGCTCTCTGCCCCCAGTGCCCAGGGCCTGTCCTGAGACAGCACTCTCTCCTTGGGCCTGGAGCAGAGGGTACTTCTCGGGTGTGGCTCTTTCTCAGGAGCCTTGTCTCTCAGCCCTGCCTCCTACCCTTTCCCCTTCAAACTTCCAGAGAGAAGAGAAATCACCATAAGGGAAAGGAAGGTGATGAGCCAGTTTACTGAGTACCTGCCTGGAGTCAGGTTTCTCCCACCATCACCCTGCGAAAATGCGATTATTTGTCCCATTCTTAGAGGAGGAAAACAGCCTGGAAGAAGTTTTTAACTGGCCCTACGCACGTGGCTGGGAAGTGAAGGTGCTAGATTCAATTCTAGACCTTCCACCTCAGTCCAGTCTGTAGCCAGTCTGTAGCCTGGGTCTTGGGAATCCTGCGGACATCCTGGAGGGGTCTGCAGGCTGACCTCACACTCTGCTAATTTCTCTCTCAGGATGGAAAGTTCTCTTTTCCTCTGGAGTCAGTGAAGAAGCTCAAGGACCTCCAGGAGCTCCAGGAGCCCCGCACCAGGAAGAGTGGTGGGCTCGCGGTTCCCCAAGCCTGCAGCCACCAGAAGTTTCCAGAAGAACTCAAACCCCTCTGCAAGGAGACCAATGCCCCGGAGATTCTCCATAGGCTGGGTGAGTAGCTTCCTCTCCGGTGGGTGGGGCCTGGAAAGCCCCTGATTGGTGGCCCCGGAGGGGGAGATGTGCTCTGATTGGAGAGTCCCGCTGAGCCCGTTCTAAGTTGTAATTGGCGAAGCTTACTTTTAAAAGATCCTCGCTCTGGTCAGTGATTGGTTAGTGGTTCTGGGTCCCGGGCCCTCTGGCCTTCGCTGTTGCTCCTCCTGGGTGGAATCCCCACTCTGACTGGCTGGCTTGAGTGGTACCTGTTTAGGGAGGAAAGACCTGCGGGTGGGCGGGGACAGGCCTGGGTTTCTTCGGGGAACTTGGGAGCACCTGCTCCGGCGCAAGGGAAGTTGGAGGCTCTGACCCTTCGGCACCCCATCTCTCCTGTGCAGAGGCCATCGCGGAGGACCCGAGGTCGTGCGAGATCTGTGCCTTCGCAGCCTGTGCGGGGTGCTAGGACAGCCGGCTCGCGGCCCCCTGGCCCTCCCCAGCAGAATGCTCCCACTCCTGCAGCAGCAGCCTCCAGGGGAAGAGTGAAGAGTGGGTGGCCTGGGGAGGCCTGGGGAGGCCCAGCCCCTGACCCATCCGAGTTCCCGGTGCTTCCCAATATCCACAGCAATCCTCCGCTAATAAACCAGTTCCCAGAGTCGTTCTGGTGTCGCTTCCTGCCTGCCTTCACTTGCCAGTGGACTTGGAAGCCAGCTTTCTAAGGGTGCCTACCCTGCTGGGCAAGCTCAGGGTTTAATGTGCGCCTCCCCACCGATGAAGCTCCCCCGCCCCAGGTCTGTCACCACACACAGGCACTGAGGGGACCTCAACCCCCAGACCACCCATGGGGCAGGTGGAATTTCTGCTTCTTCCACATCTCCTGGGACACTGGAGACCTGGGCCCTGAGTGAGTGCAGGAGTCTGCGGGCTTGGATGTCCCACACACAGCTGGAGGGGCCATGATGGCCCCGGGCTCTGGAGTGTTCAAGGTCCGGCAGGCCCCGGCCCCCACGGGCCACAGCAGTGTAACCTCCTCTGCGGGGACCACACCTCAAGCCCGGCCCTCACCCCTTCTTCCTCTGTTCCCCTCACCTGTGCTGGGCTCCTCTTCCCACACTCCTGGCCAGATAAAGTCCTCCCTGAGGCCCCAAGGCTGTGCTCCCATGGCCTCTTCTCCTCTGATGCCCCTCCCAGGAGGGGCTTTGTGTTCCCACTCTGTCCCTGGTGCCCTGTGGGCACTTTGATCAGCTATACCCCTCGCAGGGCTCTGGTCGGCTGTGCTAGGGTGGTTTCTGTGCCTGGGGAGGTCTCTCTGACCCCCAGGGCAGGTGAAACCCATCACACTGATGACTGGGAGGACACAACCAAGGGCAGGGGAAAGCCAGAGCTACACAGGCCTGCCTCAGGTCTTGCACATACTGTGTGATGCTAGGAAAGTCGCTTTCCCTCTCTGTGCCTCAATGTCCTACCCTGTAAAACTGGGACTGTGATAGGACCTGCCTCCCAGGCTGGGTGAAATACTGTAAATGTGTATGTTATGCAGGTAAAGTACAGGCCATGTGCAAACAGAGAATCAATAAATGGTAAAAACAAACAAACCAGAAAACCAGGGCCAGGCTGAGACTGGTTCAGACAGGGGTGAGGAGGTGAGGCACAGAAGGCCACTTGTTAGCAAAGTTAGAGGGAAGGGGGAAAGAGGAGGTGACCAGCACATTTCTTGGGGAGTTGGTTGGAGGGGAAGGGCCATAGGGTGATTCAGGTAGAATTCCCCGGGCTGCAGAATTGGAATTCTCAGGGTGCTGTGTCTTCAGGTCAGAAGAGGCTTTGTGAAGGGGGCGGGGAGGTGGGCATTTGCATTAGTGCTTGGGATATGCACTGGGGTGGATGGACATTGAAAACCAGTCTGGAGGTAGGAAGGTGGAGGGCATTCTAGAAGGTGGAGTAGGTGCGGGCACAGCACGGGGAAGGTCTGAGGCCCTGGAAGGGTCTGGTAGGGACAGGGTGAGTCCTGGGAGGCACACAGAGCTGGGTTTGCTCCTGCCGGTGTCACTTACACGTTGTGAAGCCCTCTCTGAGACTTGGTTTCTTCATCCAAAAATGGGAATGCTAGCAGACCCCAGCACCCAGCATTGCAGGGGATTTGAGGAGACACAGGGTGGGGCAGGTCATTTAATGCTCCTAACTCTGGACCTGGATTCTGGGGGTGGATCCTGGCTCTGCTGTTAGCAGCTATGTGACTGTGGCCAGGACTCAGCCTCTTCTCCCCTCAGACTCCTCATCTGTAAAATAGGGATGACAAGAATTCCTGCTTTGTGAGGTTGAGCGAAGATTAAATGAGGTGACACAGGAAAAGCTCTTATAGCCCTGCTGAGCCAATAGTGGGCCCTCTGCTGGTGCTGCCAGCATGGTCTGTGTGGGTGGCTCAGCCTGAGCCTGGCATGTAGTAGGAGCTTGGTGAGTGGCGGTTCCCTTCACCGCCTCCTCCCCAGGCGGGGAGGGGGGCGGGACACAGCATAGCTGAGGGGAGCAGTGGGAGCTGAGGCCAGATGGTGCTTGGGCTCAGTTTAGATTTGAGAGGGAGTACTAGGGAGCCGCAGAAAGGTAAGGGACCCCATCAGAGCTGTTCCTCTGGCATACTGGGCACCAGAGACATAGCAGGCATTTTGAAGGGCCCAGCCAGCCTTGCCTGTGGGGTGAGGGAGAGGAAAGAACTAGAGCTCTGGGGTTTGTGGCCTGGTGGAGTGGGAGACTGCAGGGCTCATGAGCAGAACTGGGCCGTCGGGAGGGGCAGCTGGTCTGGGGGCAGTTCGCTATGGCCTTGGCCCTGGGTGGACTGAGCTCAGAGACCACAGCCTCCTTTGTGTCTGGCTTTCTTCTCTGGCTGCACAAGACAGGGGCTGTGGAGGAGCCCTGCCTGTGGAAAGGCCCAGGGGTTGGTGGCAGCTGCGAGAACCCAGGGGCCCCTCTGTGAGGCAGCGTCAGTGTGGCCCTGGGCCACGGGGAGCCATGCGGACCCCATGCTCTCAACCATGGTTGAGAGCATGGGGTCTGGCCCAGCCTGCCATTCTGCCACTTCGCTGAGCCTTGTCATCCTGGACGAGCCTGTCACCTTGGACTAGTTGGGTCTCTCTCTGTACCTGGGTCTCTTTATTTGTAAAGTGGAGTGGTTATTGAACAGTACCTGCTTCATTAGACTGTTTCTAGGACTCAGTGAGTTTAGAATAGGGCCTAGGGTATAGCAAATGCTCAATAGACTTTTCATTTTTTAAAAAATTTTTATTTATTTGAGAGAAAGATAGTAAGAAGGAGCATGCAAGCAGAGGGAGAGGGAGAAGCAGGCTTCCTGCCAAGCAGGGAGCCTGATATGGGGCTCAATCCCAGGACCCCGGGATCATGACCTGAGCCAGAGGGTAATGCTTAACAACTGAGCCACCAGGCCACCCAGTTGCCCTGACATTGATTATTATTGTTATTATTATTCCTCAAGGTCGCCAGGATAGAGAGAAGGAGGAAAGGTCTCCCTTCTGGAGCTGGCCTGGCGGTCCTGGAGAGCCTGAGAAGGAAGGGAGCTCAGGAGGGTAAGGGTGAGGGTCAAGGCCCATCTTCTCAGGAGTGCCAGGGCAGAGGCAGCCCAGACACCTGGCCTGGGGAGGGGGCACCACGTGGTTTTTCCCTGTACCCCTCCAACCGGTGCAGCCCCACCTCCCAGGGAAGCTCTCTCCACCAACTCCTCTGCATCCTGGGCTAGAGCAGAGCTTGGGCTCTGCAGCTGGGCCAGGCCTGGAGCTCAGCTTGAGGGGTCAGATGGGTCCAGGCGCTCTGCAGCATCTTAGCTCTGTGATTCTGGGGGACTCATTCCATGCCCCACCCCCGCCAGCCTCCCTCCTCCTATATGAAACAGGGCTCACTGACCCAACTCCTCAGGCGCTGGAAACTGGGAAACCCCTGCCTGTGTCCTGAGATCAGCCTTTCTCCCTGTGTACTCAGCTTCCCAAGCAGCTCTTCTGAGGGCTCCCAGGGATGGACACATGGACTCCAGACTCAGGGTGTAGGTAGGTGGGCATCTTTACTAGGCAGCAAGGCTGCCTCGGGCCAGACCCCTCCAACCATGTGTCCAACCACCTGTGCCACATCCAGATGCTTGGGCCTCAAGCCAGTGATGGTGATGTATGCAGGGGCCTCGAACCGGGGGTGTGGGCTGGGAAGGCAGCGGGCTGGGGGCAGCGTGCGCACGGGCTCAGGGCAGTCAGCTCCGTCAGAGGCAGCCAGTGCAGGCGACATTCACACACAGCTCGCAGTCGTCGTTAGCAATGCTCTCTGGGTAGGGGACAAGACCAGTCAGCAGCTGCCCATGAGACATGGGGACCGGGGCAGCCGGAGAAGGCCGGCTCTGGAAAGGGCCTGACCGTGTCACCAGCATCTCTCTCAGAGGTCCGGAGCCTCAAGTTTCAGCAGCAGAGAGTGGCCCGGGGCCGAGTCCCAGGCCTCCCCTGCCTTATGGTGCCTGGGCCAGCCCCTTACACCCTTGGGGCTGGGGATATCCCTGTTGGCTCTCTCGGGAGGAGAGGGGGCCGGGCACAGGGCCGGGCACAGGGCCGGGCACAGGCCTGACGCTTCATAGGTGTCACACTTGCAGGCCAGCTCTGCTCTCTCGCATTTTGGCTTAGATGTCACCTCCTCTTGGAAGCCCTTCAGACCCCTTATGGGATGCCAGACTTGAGCCATCTCCCCTCGGTCCCCTGTGCTTCCCCCATTCCCCCCCTCTCCCCGTATTACAGTCCTTGCTTACAGGGCTCTGGCCCAGTCCTCCTTTCCCTCACATCTGTGAAGTCCGCTAGGACCATCAGTGGCCCAGAGTGGTGGGGACCAAAGGGTTCCTGGCATGTCTGACTTGCAATGCGCAGACAGGGAAGGCCAGAGGCTGAGCTTCTTGACCCTCTCTATCCCAGGCACTGGGTGCTTACTAGAAAGAACATGAAGTGGTGGAGCTGCGGGGGTGGGGAGGAGAGAGAACAGGGCGGGAGGGCAGGAAGCTCCGCAGGGGTGGGGATACTCACTCAAGGCCTGGAAGACACTGGCAGCTTCCTTGGATGCGCAGACGGGCTGGAGGTCTGGCGGCAGGGCCGGGTGGTGACACACGGGAGGCACGAGGCTCTGGGTCTGGAGTCTGGAGGCTCTGGAGGGGTTGGGCCCCCTCTGCTCCTCCAGGTCCCTCAGCTTCTTCACTGATTCCAGCTGGACCTGGAAGCCTTGGTGCTGGAGGGCCGGAGGGGACAGGAGGTGCGAGGTTATCAAAACCCGGGCCAGGACGCCAGAGCTCCTCAGACCCCGCAGAGCCTTCCCTGTTCCCATGGAGGGTCCTGGGAGTGGGGACTGCCTGGGAGGTGGGGAGCTGGTGCCTGATATGTCACACCCCACCATGCCACAGGCCCCCCATTGCTGTATATGAGGTCACAGGGAGGCTGGGGAGCAAGTGATTCAAGGTATGGGCTTGGAGACCCGTGGAACCCCAGTTCAAATCCTGGTTCTTCACAACTGGCCTCCTGTCTCTTCCATACTTGGGGCCTCATCAGATGCCTGCACCTCCCTAGTGCCTGGCACCTGGGCCACACTCGGTAGCGGGGTGATCACCCCTGAATGGACATGGCACAATGACAACCCCCAGCTGGCCGGTTCCAAGGCCAGAGCTGCAGGGGGAAGCAGCCTCCTCCCTGCCCCCACAAGGAGGCCCCACTGGGAGTCACAAATGTGTCGGACTCCCAGGGCCACAGACCTCCCCCTCCTTGCTGGCCCGTGGCATCCTGGCACACGGGCAGGCTCTGGAAGGAGCCCCGGGCCCCCCTGCTGACTTCGCTCTGAGCCTTTGTGTATACTGGGTCCTCTGCCCCGAGCAGTCCACATCCTCTGTGCCCAGCTGCCTCCTGCTCAGCCTGCAAGGTCAGCGGTCACCTGCCAGGAAACCTTTTTCTGGTGACTCTCTCCCACCCGCCCGTACACGGGTGACTAGAGAGACCCCTCTCCTTTGGGGCTCCTTAAGGGTGGGGACCACATCTGGTTCCAGCTTCTGACCTCTGACCAGGATGTGCCTTCTGAGAGAGCAGTGGTGACTAGTGGTGGTTTATTATTGCTGTCATCACCATCGTCATTGCCATCGGCACTCCGGCTGCCCCCACCCATCCGCTGTCTTGGTCCCTGCGTTGTGATTAAGTGTTGGGGTGAGCCCTGGGCGCTTGCTCCCCCGTATCCCATGAATTTCCTAGCATCCCCTCCTCATCCCAGCCCCACCCCTTGGGGACCTTCAGGCGAAGGGCACAGTGGCCAGAGGGACTCACCTGAATGGAGACTGAGTATGTGTCCTGCAGCAGCAGGAGGAAAACCACAGCCACCCCGGGCAGGAGCCCCGACACCATTCTGCCACTCATCTCACTCTGTATCCCACTGCCCTGGTCCACCAACTCCCATCTGCTTCCCCAGTGAGGAGCTCTTTATAGGCCAGGCTCCAGTTGCCCCAGTCACTCATTAACTGGCAAGCTGGGGTGGGGTTGACGCCCCATTGGGTGCTGGCCCTCTGGCAAGCCCTGAACCCATTCCCAGGAAGGGGGCAGGGATAAGAACAGGGAGGCCCAGAGCTCCTAGGAGGAGGGTACTGTGGGGCAGGCACCTGGGGTAGAGGGAGGGGGGCTCTGTGGGAGGGCTTTGGACACAACACTTACCTCAGCTCCAGAAGACAGCTAGTCAAGTGGAATGATGGAGAGACCATTCTACAGACTGGGAAAGTGAGGCTCAAGAGGTGACGTAACTTGCCCCAGGTCAACAAGCCAGTCGATGGCAAGAGCAGGGACTCAAGTGTCTTTGACTCAGGTCAGCCCATGGTCCTTTCTTCACAGCCTTGGAGACAGATGGACTTGGGCTCAAATCCTGGTCCTGCTGCTGCTGTGGGAGCTTGGAAAAGTCACACCAACTCTGACGAGCCTGTTTTGTTCTCCCACCAAGTGGGCATAGTGACAGAATCTGCTGTGTGAGGTCGCTGTGGGGATGACGGGGCCAGGCCTTCTTGAGTCCCCTGGGAACAGGAGCTCCTTAACCTCCCTCTAGGCAGGGCCTAACCCACCAGCCCAAGGGCTGATCGTTGGTCAGACAGAAGAGGGCAAAGTCCCCAAGGGTGTCATCACCACTTCCACCCAGCAGCTGTAAACAGTGCTCGAGCCAAGACTCACCTCAGCTGGGCAGGGAGCCTGGCATGGGACAGGCACCAACTCACGACACTCAGTTGAGGCCCAGGTGGCCCAGCTAGGCTCACTCTCCAACCTGTAGTGAAAATCTGACCTCATCACGCCCTAATACCCTGCTTGCCCACACCTTTGCTGATGAATTCCACCTGCCTGAAATGCCCATCTCCCCCTTTTCCTTATCTTGGGATGGAATGGGAAAGGGCTTGGGCGAGCTCTGGCATTTCCTATGTCTGGCTTTGAATCCAGACTTCAGCCTTTACTCTTAAGAGTGTGAAGGAATTAATGGACTCTAACATGCTTTTTCAGCTGAAAACGGAGAATAATCACCCATAGCCATAGCTTTCGTTTCTTGAATGTGCACCATGAGCGAGGTAAGCACAGTGCTGATTTGTGAGAGTGATTCCATCTGATCCTGTAGGAGAGATTTAATGGTGGTCTCCATTTTCCAGATGAGTAACCCAAGGCCCAACAAGATCAAGGACTGTGTGGGTAAAAGGGGACCGCCGGCCTTAGCTCTGTTCAGCTGACTGTTCTAGAAAAAGGAGCATGGGCCTTGGAGGCAAGAAGATCTCTGTGCTTCTCAACTGTGTGACTTTGGGTACCTTACTTAGCTTCTCTGAGCCTCTGTTTCTTCATCAGTAAGTGGAAGAAATCATGAAGAATTTCACGGCGGCTATCATGAGCAAACAGAGCAGGCCCATCCCAGAGGAACCCAGGACTCTCCCTGTCCCCAAGCTGATGGTTTCCCCAGCTAGCATCTGTCTGTGGTGGCAATGCAGTTTGTGGAGGCCCCTCTTTCTCTTCCCTGCCTTCTGGCTCCTCCAGCCACGGCCCATCGTGTGTTAACTCTGTTCCTGGGAATAAGCTTTGACTTCCTCATCTGCCTACCATGACTCAAATTCCCATCTCGGCCCAGGTCCTCCTAATCACTTCACGAATGACCCCCATCCATCAAAACTAACTGAGCCCCAGGTGCAAACCCACGCTGCCGCCCACGATAAGCCGGGGTGCTCTGACATTTCCCAGGGTGCTCTGACCTTCCTTTGACCATCACACCAGCCTGGACTCTGGTCTCTGTGTGGGAGCTTTAGACCGCCACGGCAGAGTGAGTGACGGTTCGCCTGTGTGTGTGTGTGTGTGTGTGTGTGTGTGTGTGTGTGT